>OFHS01000386.1:0-45218 GCA_900245855.1 Calvadosia cruxmelitensis
CCTGCTTTGCCACAATGAGACCAGCCTCCATTACGCCCTATCGCAGTTAGCACTATGGTGTGAGTCTAACCTCACCTAAATTACATTTAGCTACATTATAAAAATATATATCAACCCTGATTCCCGTTAGACTTTGTCAAACCTCTACTACGATAGGCTTCAGCGACTGATCAAAAGACTTCTGGGAATATTTGGGCGTTACTCTATTAAAAACCGATATTTCTGCTAAAGTGGCCCTAAAATTGCATGCCAAGAGCGTTTCCAGGGATTTGTTAGACAGTTTTCAACAGCTTCCTAGCGCAAGCTCCTCTTGTTGAACAGGACCTAACCCCCGTCTTTGGCACAACTAGATGCAAGCAGCATTCAAGTGCTATCGTTCGGATCAAGGTAAATAGGTTCGGATCAAGTTTCACTTCACGAAAACATTAAAGGAGGTGTGATTAATTCATTCAACAGATGCATTCGTCATTCACAAGTCGTGCCAAGACGGGGGTTAGCTCCTGTTCAACAATCGCAGCTTCAAGACGTCGTAATTACGTAACCATGCCCAACTGAGACCTAATATTTTGCCATTATATTATTTTGAAATGTATCTAGGCGTGTGCAAAGTTTAAAGAAAATCAAAGAGGATCGGATTCACAGCTCTGAAATCTTTTCACTACTACTTTTTCTAATTTATTTATTGATGGTGTTAATCAATTATACTAATAAGCATTTGCTTCTCGTCACTACGCCGTGAGTCAGCTCGTAGAGCATCTATGTTTTATTTCAAGTTTTATTTGAGAATCATGGTCAAGCTAACAATGTTGAACTATACTGAGTATACTCTGCTAAACATCTCTTACATTGAAGGACACTGTAATTCAATGATCAGTCCTCTACTTAGCCATCAGCTAGCTAGAATCTAATGCATATTCTGTTTCCACATTTGACTAGTTGTCATCACACCTAATATCAGTTGACAATAAATGACTCCAGACCAAGCACAAATGCCAAACAGCCAACCAATGGGGATGAGCTTAATAAAATGGTCTCTCAAGACAGGTAGTTATTTACTGAAGTCAAAACACAATTTCGGTTGGGTGGCTATTTATCTCGTTTAACTGTCTGAGCAGAAATTGACTTGCGTTGACTGAGACTGTTTACTTGATCTGATATAAACTGTTTGCTTTAAAATGATTTTGAGGCTAAAATCATTCCTCCTGAATAAGATAATCTAATCAAAAATGAGGAAATGCAGGGTTGCATTCTACTGACAGATCTTAAAATATCTTACCATCTTTATTATTGTGATGCGTGCATTGATAAAGATCTTTGCACGATCTGGCCGGGTTATCTTTCCGCTTGCCATCCGGTTCTTTAACAGCAGACAACTTGCGCTGTAGTTGATCAACCTTGTTCTCCAAACGCTCAATCTCACTATCGTTTAGGAGTTCTATGTCTGCCACCTGGCGTCTCTTCCTGCCACTCCTTGGACTTTGACCAGGAAATGTGAAGTATCCCTCAGATGGTGGCAGAGCATAAGAAGATAACAATCCTGGCTGTGCAGAAAAGAAATAAAATATAATTGATACAGTCAGACCTGACTAATTAAGCTCCTATTGGCTACTGTAATCACATGAGATACAAGGCACACAAGCATTGCTCAATTCGGCATTGTTTCTCTTGTGGTGCAGAAGTGTTTGACATGTTTATTGAAACCCTCGTTTCTATATCGGTTTGTATTTGGTTGTTCGTGTAAATTTCTTTCCTGGATTTTGAAGGTAAGTCACAATTTGCGTGATAATTTACAGGCATCTACTGTCCGTTGCCCTTGAACCTTATCGTTGCCCTGTGTGGCTTACTGGCTTGGTACTTTTTGGCCCTGACTCTTAGTAACGCCAAAATGACACTTCTATAGTAAACAACCTGGACTGAAAGGACACCTGTCTCTTAAGGTTATTTTCCTCAAGTCCACACCGTGACCATATAAATTTATTACTCTTCTTTCCTTGATGTAGTTCACTGATTTGATGGGTGTTTGGTTAAATAAGAATTAAATGTAGCTAAATGTAATTTAGGTTAGGTTAGACTCGCACCATAGTGCTGACGCGCCAGCGGGGTCTCAGTGTGGCTTAATTGGTGTAGTGTGTCATCAGACAGTGCATTCTTGCTGTGCATCTCATTACCACGCACATGGCCTTGATGGTGCGGTGTGAGCAGCAGCTCCTCGCCATTGCTACTGCCTGCGAGATCCAAAAATATTTGCTTTACCAGAATATGTGCAGTTGCTGCAAATCCCACGCAACAGTAGGCCTTGCACCACGAGAGATATGGATGGGATGCTAGGAATTTCCCACCCTGCCGCTCCCTTCACTTCATTAGCAGGGGTAGTCATAGGAATTCCACTGACTTAGCAGTGTGACTGGTGCTTGGTTGTGGTGACAGGTTTGCTATCTCGACTACTGCCATTCGCGGGGAAGCACTCCCCACCAAACTGATTTCTGCTATTTGCATCCATGCAGCTCCCACCAAACCAAGCACCCATGCCAAACAACTTATCTATGGTGATGAGTTTAACAAAGCAATCATATCCCAAATCCAATCTCAAGATCATCAAGCTATATGTTCAAGATCGAATAATTTTAATGTCATTGTTTAAAAAGAATGCAGCAATATTTAAAAAGACAACATGGAACTAGATAAGTCGTTATCCAAAGCAAGGTTGTATATAATGTGATACTGGACGTCCATCAAATCAGCAGATGGATAACTAGCATAGCATTATCCAATGGGAGACTGACTATTTTAGTTTTGCCATGAGCCACTTTCAGCACTTGCGTTATCTGTTTAAGCTAGCTTCAGTTGAAAAATGAGCCAGGTGTATATGAAGGAGAGAAGACAGGTGAAATCCAATAGGGTAGGAGTGAAATAACATCACAAAAATTGTCCATGGGTTTAGTACAGTGAAACCACATTAATATCACTGTGAATTTCCAGTCAAAAATCGTGATAATAAGCGGGTCGTGATAATAAGCGGGTTAAAATAGTTGATTTTGACAAAGCTTGGTTCTCAAAGTGAAGTGATATTAAGCGGGTTGTGATATTTAGCGAGGTGATATTAACGGGTTACACTGTAGCTCCTTCTGGAAAAATCAGCAAGATTGCAACTCCATAAGTTGTAATCAACGATTTCTGCTTATGTTTTTTTTTAGAAATTCTCCGAAAACAGGACGAGACATGATACTAGACAATGTAGAAACTTCAAAAACAACTACAGAAGACAGCCGCAACTGAATTGGTGCACATGATACATTGTTATGCATTCTCACCGTCCAGTTACCCTATTTTTATTATATTGAAGCTCTATTGAATGCTACTGCATTTTAAGTGGTTTTATTACTTAGTCAATTTATAAGACAACCCATCTATTGGAAACCTATTGTATGTTTAATTACAATTACTGCTCAATTGCTAAAGAGAGAAAACCAGAGGTTAACGATCCAGCAAAGAAACACAGGCAATGTTTGAGGCACCTTTGCCCAATTAGATGAAGTTATGTAAATATATTAGGTAGGATAAGGTACAGTAGGGATTTTTGTTTATTAGTTAACAGATTTAGTCTAGTTTGATAACCGTATAGTTTATTTTAATTCAAAAATGAAATTTGCGAAGAAGAAGAAAAAAGGACATCTCAATATAGCAACTAAAACTTAAGAGAAGGAACGTGAATCTCCATTCTTACCCAAGGTGAATTTGTTCCCTGTAAAATACAAAAAGAATACATATTATTCCACATTTTCTGTTAGTTTCATTGTCTTCCAACTACCTTCAAATCAAAAAGTAATCATGTCAAATCTGAAACATACCGGTGGTCCAGCAGGTCCCTACGACATAAAATTATAACAATATGAGACTTTGAAAGAAGAAATTGATGAAGAACGAAAAAGCATAAATTTCAAGGATAGCTTACCGCTGGCCCAGGATATCCCTGTGAAATTGAAAGGAAAGGAGATGTTGCCAAAAATAAACATTGAAGTCATCGAGTTTACAAAGTAAAAAATTGGATTATAAAACTTCACACTAAGACCAGAACTCACCCTTTCACCACGTTCTCCCTATAAGGTAAAGAAATAAGATTAAAATTTGACTGAAACAGTGCAATTTACACTATAAATATATGTTTTCTAATTCACATGGATTATATTTCGATCACGGAAAATGTTGTTATTCAATATATTTGCTTTGAAATTCACATGGATTTTTGCATGGTGTTTGTTATTTCATATGATTTTATGGAGGGGGCTTTTCATTTCAAATGTTTTTCAAAAACAATTTTTGGATTCATGGTGTTATTTCTAACAGTTTTATCAAAAAGGTGTTATTTCCGATAATAGTTTGGCTTCAACATTCATCAACCAATGCCAAAACGTTGTTGGAAGTAAATCCAACATTGATGTACTGATACAACTAAAACAATGTGAAATTAATGTGAAAATTGTGCAAAAAACTGTCTAAAAAATACCGTTTTTACAAGGTTTTTTGCTCTGTTTTCTAATCCAAATGGTTTTTCACATTGTGTTTGAAATTTCACATGGTTTTTCAAATGGTGCTTTCCATTTCACATGGTCTTTGCATGGCTTTCACATGGTTTTGGATTCATAATGGAAAGAAATAGTCAATTTTAGAACAGGATTAATTGTCAAACACATACCCGTTGTCCATTGTCACCCTGCAACAAACAAGAAAACGACATTATTATTGGTCCATATTACTTATTTTGATCGCAATTACTTATATCACAAGATTGATCCAAAAATTCATTATTATGATGAAAGCTGAACTTTCGCATATTAGTGTCAAGACAAAATCTTGAAAAATTAATCAAAAATAGCTTTCTTTTAGTGAAAGAAATTGCAAAGATTTTCTGGCTTGTTTGTTTCAATGACAGTCCTACTTTCATGTGGTGATAGACAAACCTTGAGTCCCCTTGGTCCCTGAAAGTAAAGAGAACATAAGTGATCAAAGAATATTCATTTTACAGTAAATACCCAACGGAGCCACTGATTGATTATAGTATAATACTATAATTATTGGAAATTATAATTATTGATTGCGACAGTGGGAATGCTTGTCACCTCCAACTGTGCTTACACAATAGCATTTCAGCTTTATACTGTAATTATACAGCAATACATTACTGTATAACTAGGTAGCCCAATGAATTGCCTTTATTGGGGCATTTAACCATTAAAACATGGAAAATACAATGGTTACGGGTGACAGCTAGGCCAGGAGTTAAACCTGGGATACCTGATAGAGAAACATATGGCAGTGATACCATATTTGAATAAAATAAATACTAAAGCTGTAGGGGTCACATTATGCTGTTAGGTTAAAAGGGTCCCTTCACCTCGTGTTTGTTGTTGTATTGTTATCATTTTGAAATGTATTGACAATTTCAATCTTAGCATGTCAGCTAAAATTGCAACCCCAATGACTCCAGATAGCTTTTGGAGTTTATTTTTCTTGTGCGAAATGGAGAAGTGCTTTCTTTCAAGTGCAGATTATGGATGTTGTGCTTTTACCACCGCCATTAAACTGGTACTGGTGGCCACAAAAAAGTCTGTCTGTAAATGATGCCTATACAGGGCTTCCACACGTCTGCTGATTAGTGTGGTTAAAAAACCCGAAATTTCAAAAAAAGTCACGGTCCCCAGGGGAAAAAAAGAGATAACACAGTCCCAACATGCGTTTCCCAAAATATTTTCATCATGCGATAAAGAAAAGTACCTCCCTCAGTTATTATTGTGATCCCGTATAAAGTATATGGGTTTTAGATGTCAAAACATAAATTCCAATACAAGCGCGATTTACGATCATTTGTTATGGGAAATTTCACAAACGGAAAACACAGATCTACGGGAAATTCTATGGAGATTTCAAATATATTATTCTTTTAATTGTATATAAAACGAATCTACCTCTAAATTAGAGTTTTGCGAAGAGCGTTGAGGTGTGATTCTCGCTGCGACTACTTGTAAATCGAGTTTAGTCAAACCTTTGTGGTCGCCGCTCGCGAGTCAATCGTTCACGGTCGGGGCGGTTATTTTGGTCATTCCCACCTTTTGCAAAACCACGGCACAGCACGAAACACAGTACACGTTTTATTGTGTCGACAACAACTTCGGCGAATGTCCTTTGCTATGCAACAAAATCCGTCCCAGCAAATGAAGCGACGTAATCGACATTGAACAGAGAAGTCGAAGCAAACAAAAGACGTCCTTCTTGGAGTCCGATCATTGAGCTACAAATGAATAATTCCACGAATAACCTATTTCTCATTGTTCTTGTTCTAAGCGTAGGAATTTAGGATTGCAATTGATTATCGACTTTTCTTTCTTATCAAATAAGTTTCACATTAAACTATTCCGTTCATAAGTTGCTATCAGTTTTTATTTGTCTTGCACTTACGATTCGTCCTCTTATGCCAGAAGAGCCTTTTGGGCCAATTTCACCTGATCGTCCCTATCAATGCGGCAATGGCGAAATCACACATTAAGAAAAGGAAAACCAAACATCAGCAGACAAGTAATTCAAAAATAGATGATGTAATGCTTCACATTTTATAACAATCTATGGTGCATAATACGTTCTACCAAGGTCAATATCATTCAACTTTATATCAAAATTGAAAATGGTAAAGTTCCTTACATACTTATACAAACAAAACGTTCATTAGGGCATCCAAAGCCAGCAAATGCTACGAAGCCAAACGAATCAGATTGCATAAATGTTTGTCTAGCTATAGCTAATTTAGATCAAGATGCATCACATCCTGTCGACATTGACTTGCCATTGACTTACTTCCTCACCATTGTCACCCGGGGGACCTGCCATGCCCGGTGGTCCTACTTCACCCTGATATTGTGGGTAAAATGAAAACAAAATGTGAGAAAAACTGACACAATAGTCATAGTGTCATTAAACATAGTGAACGTTAAAATGTTGTCATCTCCTAATGCCACTGTACTGAACGGACACTCAGAAATTACAAAAATCCTCCCAAGTGGCATTCCAAAATTCACTAAAAGACCACACCAAACTACAAATACAGGAATTTAACCCTTGCCTGCTATTGTATAAACATTTCCAAAACAAGTCAAAAGTAGCAGCAAATAACCAATCAGATAGTTAGTCCCTAGTGATCAATTAATCAGCAATCGATAGTGCTACTTCAAGTCTTCATTAAATTAGTTTTTTGAGCAGGACAAGGGTTAACATGTTTATCATACAACTATGATGCCGAAATAGCATGTTAAATTGAAGACTCCATTAGGATTCTAATCCGGTGCCCCGTGAACTTACTTCAATGCTCACACTAAACAGCCACAAAGCTGTATAGTTCAGCTGCATATCATATGCACAGTTGCACCATATTGCGACTGACCCTTTCCCATTAGCATTTCCTGTTACAGTATCAGCAATTCTGCCAGTCATGTAACCATTGGCATTGACACATTCAAGATGTTGTTTTGATTTTCGTTTGATTTCATTTATTTGCCATTTTTAGATGTTGACAAACACATACCGTACATACATTTGACATGCAAATATAAGCAAGAAGGACTTGCACATATATACAGCCTAAATCCATTTACAACATTTTGAAATATTAACTCTTGTCCTGCTATTGACGTATATATACGTTTTTGAAGCAAGTCAAAAGTAGCAACATATAACCAATCAGAAAGCTAGTCCCTAGCAACTAGCCAATGAGCAATCTATAAAGCGATTTCAAGTCTTCCTTTAACTAGTTTTGTAAGCAGGACAAGGGTTAATATTTCCTAACTCATTTTTAAAAGAACAAAGCGACTCTGATGACACCACAGTGTCTGGTAACGAGTTCCAAAGGGGAACAACTCTGTAACAAAATGAAAACATACACTGATTAATTATTATTAGGAAAGTATCTATTTCTTCGTTTTTTATATAAACAATAGTCGAACGAATCAATTGAGGATAAATGCACAAACTTGATGGCTAGTTATCCAATTCAAATTCAAACACAACAGCTGCATTCAATCTCAAACTCAGGTTCTTAATTATTTGTTTTCAATCCTGCATGTTATCGACTTTCCCATGGTCCTGTTGTTTGACACAGCTGACAACATTGGCATAGATCTAGCGTCAAATTAAAAACATTGTATTCCAATTCCTACCTTTGTACCAATGCTGCCTGTTTCTCCAGAGGAGCCCACATCACCTTTGGTTCCCTGAAATTATTCAAATTATCAAAATAAAACAAAAACAGACAATAACTAAAAACGAGTCAATTTGTTTGTTTGTTTGTTTGTTTGTATATTTCATCATATCAGTCATAAATTGTAAAGTATTATTACATATCAATAATACATTAATAACTAAATTGACAGATACTATAGGGTCATTCCGTAAGCAAAATTGCTCCAAATTAGATCCAATGCAGGATCAGTGATAAAATGCTAACAGTAATGCTGCACGTATGAATGTTCAGCAGAAATGCAGTCAGCCACGATGTAGCTCCAGCATTGATGTATTTGCATGTTCATTAGCGCTTCCTTATGCTACCATTTTTCCTTTCGTTCAACATGTAAATTAGCATCATGTTATACTATCATACTGATTTCAAATTAGGTCATCGTGTCAATTTCAATGGGTATGAAAATTTCCTTTGAACACCGGAGCTTGATTTCTTTCCTCAGCTGCAATCTACATTTGCTAGAAGATGAATAGGGCATTCAGATGGAATGCCGAAGTGTTGGGATCTGGTAGCTAGTACCCAGACCTCGTCCCTTATATAATCCACGTACCGCTCTGTACTATTGTCTATCGTGTGACTAACGTGCTGTGTAGCAGTAGCAACTCTACCACACGTCTCTTCTCTTGGTGTCGAACCTTGTCATTTCATTGGGAAAGTCAGGCATCTTTTTCAAATAGAAATTAGCAATTTGATGTCATTTGGGATAGATGTTATTGCCTTGTAAATTATTCTTCATAAATAACGAATCTACAAAATGATTTGACATTTGCCAATTAATCAGATGCTGGACAGCATGCAACATATCATTGCACAGAATCCCCCCATCAGTTAAGGCAAAAATTCTACTGATAATGCAATCAAATGCTCTAACGTCCTTTACCCTTTCACCTTTGGCTCCTGTGTTGCCTGTCTTTCCAAGGTTACCAGGTGGACCCTAACATTGAGAAAAATAAATACAGAAATAGTTACAAAATGACTAAAGAGTGAAGAAGTTGTAATTGTATTCAGATAGAAGATGCGTGTATATGCAAAAGACGATAGTAGTGGTTGTGATAACAGAAGCACACTATATCATTTGATGGTATTACAGTGAAACCTTTCTATAACGGTCACCTCTGGGACCTGAGAAAAATGACCTTTATAGACAGGTGGCCTTTCTGTCCAGGTTGATTTCTATGGAAAGCATCATTTAGGGGTTATAAAACGTGGCCTTTATACACAGGTGGTTGCTCTATAGAGGTGGCCGTTAATACAGGTTTGGCTGTACATTACTACATTACTTTCTTTGTGTACCAAGGCCAAATTACGTATTATACTGGGAGGGATAAGTATGGTGATAGAGTTTAACAACTTTTAAAGCACTCTTTGTTGAATGGGTCATCAGCTCTGATCAAACACCTTTTTGATAGAAAGCTGCAACCCTATGTGACACATATCTCGTGTGACCACCAGATGGACAAACAGAATACTGGCTCTTAAACAAAGGTGGTCATTCAAGATAGGTAAATTGCATTATTTGAATATTTAAAGGACACCTGAATGTGGCATTCTGAGACAGGTGGTCATACAAGACAGGTAAGTACGAATTGAATACATCTGAAAATGCATTTACACTTTGAAACTGATATTATGACCATTGTACTCATACACATTTGCTGTGTTATAACAATGAATTATCCATTAAATTCCATTAAATTTAGATCTGTATTTCCTGTAAACGGAGAAGTACATGTCTTGCATCATTAAAAGAGTCATGTCACTACAATGGGCGGCCAGCTATGAACTATCAGCTTTAATGATACATGTATTATATAACTTTCAAACTCACAGGAATCCCAGGTGTTCCTGCTGGGCCAGGAAGTCCTTGAGGTCCAATCAATCCCTTGAAAAAAAGAAAGAAAAGAAAGTCCATCAGTAATGATCCAGCAACAAGACTTCAGCTATATTAATTACATTATTTTCAATGAACAAAACACAACTCACTTGTTCACCGTCTTTTCCATGTGGACCACGATTCCCTGATGGTCCAGCTACTCCCTGCAATAGTCATTAGATAAAAATAATTAAGCTACCACACAAGTATCTTTCCACAGATAATGATGATGTCAGTGCAAATGATGACACAAATATATTACACATGTAGACAATGCAGTGATCAAGTAACACTATGAACTGATACCATGTGAAATCCATGTGAAAATCATGTGAAAACCATGTGAAAAGTGTCCTTTTCACATGGTTTTTCACACTGTTTTCTAATTCACACGTTTTTCACATGGTTTTTCACATGGTTTTTCACATAGTGTTTGAAAATTCACATGGCTTTTCACAATGTTTTCACATGGTTTTGGATTCATAGTGTAACTCTACCTACATATTCAAATGTGTTTAAAACTGTATTGACTTTAAGCATTGAATACACGGAGCCTGTCCAACAATACCTTATCTTTTCCATTTAAAATAATTTATTTTGCTCACCTGAAGCCCCATTGCTCCAGGCAATCCAGGAGCACCAATGCCACCGTCTTCTCCCTTGGACGGAGAGAACACAAAGCGAATTGTTAGCAAACTTCACAAATCATCGATAAAAGTTGTGTAACATGTTCACTGCCACAGTGCTAAATGATCAGACGCACGTAGCATCAATGATTGATGGAGATACAATTGTGGTGCTGTGAAAGAAGAGAAGAAGATCTATAACGATCTATAACAACATTAGATAAGTATAGCTTCCACAGTTAGTGAGACCAAGACAAAATATTTCCTTAAGAGTTGTAAGTTGTGGATAACGCATTGCTCTTATGCAAATACACATATCTGTTGTATTGTCTTGTGATGTTTTGGCAACGTTTTTCCGCACGGCAATAGAGAAACATCACTTCCACCTGACTTGTTTCAGTATTTTTCTGGTCATGTCTTCCTTGCTATGGATTTTAACCCAGAGTGTCCACATTTTAAGTCAGATGACTTGTGCATTGAGCTAACCAGGCACTTTCATTTGAGCTAACCGTGATATTTCATTTGTTGGACTTACACGACTTGCAACAATGGAACAAAACATTTAAAAAAATATTGTTTCTTCTATGAAATCAGTGGCATTAAGCTTTCAATGTTCAATACGAACCTTATCTCCTTTGTCTCCCTCAGGACCAATAGTTCCTTTAGATCCTTTCTCACCCTGATAAAAATTAATAAAAAATGATATCATCATCATCACCATCTGTGAATATAACACAGGAGAGTGACCTTGTAAGCAAAAAGGCATGCCTCCTCAAGGAGCTTCAATAATCTGTCTTGAAATTAGCACTACATTTCAAAGAAAAAACAACCCTGTGAAACTTTACTTTAAAAGTCTTTTGACGAGGTATTCAAAATATTGCAGATCTACTCTACTTGCTGTTTATTGCATATTTTCTTACGAAATGTACACAGAATGAACACATATTCAACTAACAGAACTAGTTACAATTTCATTTTAGCATTGTCAAAAAGTGTAAGCAAATTCTTTTTCCCAAACCTTTGATCCTCGACGTCCACGTGGGCCAATGGGTCCTTTCTCACCAGAATCTCCCTGAAAAACATTTCATTTCAGCAAATGTGTGATTCATATTGCAGTATGATACTTGGCTATATTGGTCAAACTCAGTATGAAAGCAAGCTTATTGAATTGCATTCTAGTAGACCATCAAGCTATAAAGCACAACCATATTATTTAATAAATACTCACTGCTTGACCAGAGTCACCAAGAGATCCATCCTTCCCAGATACACCGTCAGTACCCTGTTGGTGGAATCATTCGGCTAATATCAGGAACCAAATACCAACACAACTAAATTCACGTTTTTTGACCATTAACATTCTATACACAATAATTGTATATTTAAATAAAAAATATTTACAGTGAAGAGTGATACTATAAAAGATGAGAAGGAAAAGAAAATCTGCAATATAAACTGCGCAATATAATGACAGACTGTTCTAGGCAAAAATCACGCAATCTTAACCCTTGTCCTGCTATTGACGTGTATACACGTTTTCAAAACAGGTCAAAAGTAGCAACACATAACCAATCAGATAGTTAGTTCTAAGCAAGCAACCAATCAGCAATTGGTGAAGCAACTTCAAGTCTTCATTCAAATAGTTTTACGAGCAGGACAGGGGCTAATAATCAAGAGAGCAAAAAATCAGAAGCAGACAGTTCATCGAATGTCTCTTGTACTGCATGATTTATACTTTTCCCTAAGTAACCGTTTCTAAGACTCACATTCCACTGCTCGATCTATTATGCAATTAAGGCTACATATCGTAATGGCAACTGATTACCCAAAATGAGTAAATTAAACATTGAAAAGTGTGATTTTCCAGTAAACGTCCTGCGAACTTGGAACTGGACTGGAACTCTTGTTCAAGTAAATTCTCAGCAAACTATGTTTTGTGCTTGCTGCAGGGGCTGGTTTCCCTTTCCAAGGATAATTAGCAGCTGCCCTTCTGTGTTAATGACCCAATCACTATAACACAACTGACACATAATGCTAAACTATACCAAACACCTCACAGTTAATGTTTACAGTTGAGCTTATTTAATGATTTAACATACTCAACCACTATAGACCAGCAGCTGTTATGTGGAGGAAACGGTTATCGTAGATATGAATGTATCTTGTTCAAGAAATGTAATATCACCTAGCAACCACTGAAGCGTAAACTGGTCAATACAATGAAATGTTGAGCAGTATCTTACCGCTGTGCCAGGTAGACCAATTGCACCAGGCGAGCCACGCAACCCAATTAGGCCCTGGATAAGAGAATAACAAAACATTAATGTCAAGCACTCATATTTGAATGTTTGCCCTGAAAAATGTTCGAGTAGAAATCATTCGACTGATTGGTATATCATCACAGTATAAATGATTTTGATGACCGTCATGCTTGCTCATAACCAAGCTTTTACAATGCAATTTTGCTTCTCACAACATTAGCAGTCAGGTTAACTGAAACATTTTCAAATGCTGAAATTCATCAACTCCAACTAATGTGTCACTTTATATACTGCGCAGATACGCTAAGTGGAATCTCAGATGGTTAGAAGTTGTGTTTGCAGGAAATCAATGTCACCAGAGAATCAGCAATGCCACTTGACTGACATTCTTACTTTCTTTTGAAAATGCCTTGCAATTGTTCAAAAAATCAAACAGATTTGACCTGACTTCAATGATTCAACCTGCCTTCAAACACATGACAGGAGCTCAAAGAAGATTTGACGACCTGTCACTTAGCACCTCATTTTCATGAGACTGACCTACTCAAGCTTGCCTCTCTGAAGTGACAGTTACTTTCTGTGATTTACATGACTACTGCTGTCTTTCACAAATCAGACTCTTGGAGGTGGTGATCTCCATTTTATCTAAACAAATTGCCACTGTCCTTTTGTCTTGGAAGTATCTAAAGATTTATTGCCCCCATGGCCAGTAAAAAATGCTAATGATGTTCATTGCATCATGCAACGAAAGCAGCTCGAAGCAAACATTGGAAAGCATGGAATTCTTGGTTACTAAGAAAGACAATGACTCCACATAAGTCTAATATATTATAAGGAGAACCGAAATGCAAGTGATGCCCTTTTGTAAAATTCATCGCCATAGATAAGTTGTTTGGCGTTGGTGCTTGGTTTGATGGGAGCTGCTTATAGATGCAAATAGCATAAATCGGTTTGGTGGGAGCTGCTTACCAGCATATGACAGTAGTCAAGAAAGCAAACCTGTCACCACAACCAAGCACTAGTCACACTGCTAAGTCAGTGGACATTTCTATGAACACCTGCTAATGAATTAAAGGGAGAGGAAGGGTGGGAACATTTTGTAAAATTCAACATCATACAAAGCAAAGCAGCCCACAATGATCATATCAACCCTGATATATCGAGCAGTCGCACTTTTTCTACAAACCGATTGAGGTGAATCACAATATTTACCTGATCTCCTTTATCGCCAGGCAAGCCAGAAATACCGGCTGCTCCTTTATTGCCCTGCATGATAAACGAAACTAATGTCATTCAACAAAAAAGATTGCAAGCAAGAAAAGAACATGTTAGTGACTGAAAAGAGCCATTTTAAGAAAATATAAGATGTCAGATGGCTGAACAGTGCAACCTCGTAAATATCACTATGAATTTCCTCCAGCCAAAAATCGTGATAATAAGCGGGTCATGATATTAAGCGGATACAAAAAGTTGATTCTGACAGAGCTTGGTTCTCAAACTGAAGTGATATTAAGCAGGTTGTGATATTAACCGAGGTGATATTACCGGGGTTTCACTGTAGTATGATAGCCATGGTATGCGGTTGTTTATCACATAAGAAATTAACCGTTTTCCATTTATGGATGCACGACCTCAACGGAAACTCATTGTAATGACATAAATTAAACTTTCTATCACAACAAACAACTTCAAAAAGTCGACAAAATGTCACTGAGAATTGGTCATTTGAAGAGACATATGGCAAGACCACTTCAAAACAGCAAAATTAGACAATTTTCTATTCAGATGTCTATTATCTTTCTGTAATGGTGCTCTTCTAAACAAACTACCATCTTGTGTCTGTTAGGTTAAAATTATATTGAACATGAAGGTATGAGAATGAATACCAACCAAATGAGCTCTTACAGTTTGTACAACAGTTATCTTACAAATTAAGCAATAGCTTAGATTTGCTACACAGTGCCATTCGACTTTAATCATGTCATGAAATTCACCAAAGCATTGGTTGGCTGCCATGGTTACTAGCTGCCTACCTGCTGCCCTTGAGATCCTGGTTTTCCCCTGTCTCCTTTCGAGCCTTCATCACCCTGAAAGGTCAACATGATTCCTTGGAGATCAATATTTTACAAGTTAAGAGAGAAGATTGCTTGGATTCTAATGGATGATGCCCTTCCATCCAGTTAAACACTGATAATATGACATCATTGACATGTTTACTTATGCTATCTAACGCAAACCCCAATCAATCACAAGCACTGAGATATTATTCTATTACAGTCAAACCTGTATTAGCAGCCACCTCTATAGAGCAGCCACCTGTGTATAAAGGCCACTCTTCATCGCCCCAAAATGACACATTCTATAGAATTCAACCTCAACAGAAAGGTCACCTGTCTAGATAGGTTCTCTGGTCCTAAAGGTGATCATTGATTCATTATAGACAGATTTCACTGTACAGTATTTAGATTGGTGATACAGTCAAGCATGTCTTAACCCTCCAACACAGGAAATGATAAAATGGTCTTTTAGCACAGGTGGTCATTTTAGACAAGGAAATACATTGTTTGAGTATTTGATGGGTCACTTGAAGATGGTCTCCTTGGACAGGTGGTTGCTCAAAACAGGTCATCACTAAGACAAGTTGAACGATACGCGGCTGTCAAACAATCACATCAAGACTTGGAACAAGATATTGCCATATGCCAATAGTCAACAAACCTTTTCCCCTCTTGGTCCATTTAGCCCTCGTAGACCAGGCTCACCAGAATCACCCTATTAGACATGAAAACAGCAGAGCCATTATATTCCTGGCTGTTCAGAAAGGCTACGTTTAAGGTAGATATTAAAATAAGGCCATCAACCAACAATGATAGGAGCATTCAATAAAGAAGGCAGTTTCTATTGCTAAACGCTGATTTGATTCTATACAACACAAAGCTGTAAATATTCAACCACATCTTTGCAGATGGCAGACATTTAAAGTATCTTCTATCATAAATTATACTGTATAAGCTGACCCAGTTGTGCCTCTTAAATATGCGGTTTTAGCATATCTAATCCATTTCAAAACAGCACTCGTGTATAAGCTGAGAAGGCATTTTAAGCAAGTAGTTTGATGCTATAACTGGGCTAATACATGATAACATACGGTATATGAAAAAGCGTATATGGAAGCCGTAGGCTGTAAATACTACCCTGGCATTACACAATCATAGCAAGAGTTACACTGAAGGCAAATGCAACAAATCAGTGGACAACTAGGCTCCAGTATTCATTGTTGCTGGCAATCCTAAAGAAAATGTTATTCAAGACACCATTGCATGACTACCAGCATCATATGAGAATCATGTTCATGTGACAGCCATCACAGTTTTCACAGGACAGATGCCACACTACAATTAATGCTTTTTTATGAAACTTGAGATAGCCAAGGAGTGCACATTAATCCTGTGCATGTCGAGCTTGTATCATTAGCAATGTCAATTCGATGCGAATGACTCATCGATATTGTTCTGTTATGGGTAAATGACTATTTGCTTGTTCTATGCGATAGTGTGGCCGGGGCTTTAATCTATGAAGATGTTGGAGCCATTAAATGATCATACGGAACATGCTGTAGCTAAATACTGGTTAACGGCAAATTTCTAACAAATTCGAGTCTGTAAAAAACTCGGCTAAAAATATCACATCTTATATTTTCATCATGCTTCCCAAAGTTCAATTGAGCTGCAAATCATTTCGACGTAAGCTTGGATAGTGTCATCAATCACTTAACATAGCTCTTTCATGCCGTTATCAAAATATCAGCAAAGTGATACCATAATTCTACCAGTTTAAATAGAACACAAATAACATGTCACGTCCATCACCTTTTCTCCAATCTTACCAGCGGGGCCAACAGTGCCAGGTGGACCAGGGATTCCCTAGCAACAACAAGAAGAATTCAACAATGTCATTTAAAGTAATTGCAGTGTATGCTACTTAAATTCCGCTGTACGTAATAGCTTTGCTAGTTCACATCACTTAATCTCCAAAACCACTTAATATCCAACATTCAAGCAACTTCATCAGGAGGATATCAGCCAGGTCTCACTGTATAGTAGTACTAATAGATAATCCGCTTTACCAATATGAATGCTGATTCAAAATCTCTTCCCTATGCTCACTGAATCTGACTAAGTGAGACAAGACATCACAATCGCGGTATGTGAAATCATTGTGAAATATCACGCACCATGTAAAAAGCAGGTGAATTTGAAAATAAAACCATAAAACATACCAACAGTGAATTTTTCACACATTTTTCATATGATTATCACACAACTTTCACAGGGATTTCACACGGTTCCAGTTCGCAGTACAACTATCACACATTCTGTTCACAATATTGTCATGCGGATGCAGTCAGAATAAGACCTACTTTGTCACCAACAAATCCAGCAATCCCTTTCTCTCCTCGCTTTCCCTCTGGACCCTGAAGCAAATTTAAAAGCAAGAGCGATGGATTTAACATGGTTACCCACTGGAAATTCATGGTTTGATATCAGGAGACAGAGACGACTGACTTCTCGCCAAAAACTTCAAGCACAATGAGCTTTTGCCTTGCACAACAATATGCAATGTTACATGTTGTAGCTAGGAGCACATGCTTTGCACCCTTTATAAATCTCTCTCTCTTTTGCATTATTGATTAAAGGAATGAAACTAGTACAATACATTTACAATGCATGACCATGTAAAACTGTCACGACACACTTGACACTTTGCATAGCACCACAAACATACAACCACAATGACCAACTGTGACAGCAAACACATCATAGACAAAATTTGCAGGGAAGTCATTACAGATTACTGAATATATGCCTCATTGGTGAGGGTTACACCAGCTAATATCACTGTCAAAAATTCAAAAATAATCTATCTTTTATGGTAATTCATTTGATAAATGCAAGGCTTAGTTATCTCTATCACCCGACGTAATTCACACGTTGTAGGCATCAACACTTTCCTATTAACTGATTTACACCATAAAACCTTTATTCAAAAAGTGGTAGTGGGAAACGTAAGATGCAATGACTCAAACTATAAGCTAAGCAGACGACTAGGCATGAAGGAATGGTTTCATGGAAAGACAGTCATAATATCTAAAATGTATATACATATATATATCAGAGGTGACTGTTATAAACAGGATTCACTGTAAATGGAATATATAATAGAATATATATTACATACATACTATACGCAATATGTAACAGTATCTTGATTATCATGTATGACTGATATTATAAAGAAAGAAACAAACAAACAAACAAACAAACAAACAAACAAAAATGGAAACGAATAGTTTACAGCTTACAGTAGATCCAACAGCTCCCACTTCCCCTGGAACTCCAGGGGGTCCAGGAAGTCCCTAACGGAATGAAACAGAGGATAGATGAAGCGTGGTGTGCATTGTATTAGAATTACACCATCACACTTACAGAAGAGACAATCTGATACATTTGAAAGAACCCTGAAATGTCAACGTGATACAAGCAACATATGCAATTGTAGGTGGTGCATCCTCACTAACCGGATTTCCAGAAGGTCCAGAGGGTCCAAATGGCCCAGGGGGACCGGGAGGACCCTGAAATCTCAAGAACACAAGCATAGAGTAAGTAGCAGATAGAAAATCTAGGAAACACAATGTAATTGGATGCAATTTATAATGTAGGGTGACAGATTTTTTTATCTCAACTGCTACCATCTGCAAGTAAGTAACTCCTACCAAACCAAGCACCAGTGCTAAAATCTTATCAATGATGACAAGTTCAAGGTTGCATGGGAAATATATTTCTAAGTAATAAATAACATTTTACGGCAAAGAGAATTCTCGTTAGGCAAATCTTTCGTTGTACAAGAAGACTCACCTTAATGCCTTGTTTGCCAAGATCTCCAGGCTCACCACGCAATCCTCGTGGGCCCTTCATCAGAAAAGAAACAGTAGATTAATACCGGGTAGGTACTACAGTATGTTGAACAAATTATATGAGGTTAGTCAACAGTAAATAGATATTGTATTGACATTCTACTTTGATACAGTGAAACCTGTCTATAACGGTCACCTCTGGGACCAAAGAAAAATGACCTTTATAGACAGGTGGCCTTTCTGTCCAGTTTGATTTCTATAGAAAGTGTCATTTTGGGGTTATGAAGAGTGACCTTTATACACAGGTGGCTGTTTTATAAAAGTGGTCGCTAATACAGGTTTGATGGTACTGATTAAATTATTTTCCCTCCACCAGATATTGACAAAGCATTCTTACATATTACTCTTTAAAACAAAAGTGTAAATATCTTATCAAGAATTGCAATGAAAATTGGCTCCATTGCAAGCAAATGAAAAGTTTTTGACGAGATGTTAAAACAAAGAAAACACTTGTGTGTGATTAGTCTGAAAACCCAACCTCTCTTATATCTTTTGGTCTGTACAGAGGGCGGGATATTAACCAAGTTCGACTGTACCGCCGTATTTATTTAGGCTAATTAACAAAGCATTTAGACATTATGATATTGCTTTCAAATTACATATCTGAATTGTGCTACCACATTCTTAAATCCCATACCAAATAGACTATCTTGTCATTGAATGTTCACAAAATAGGTTGAACAGTTTAAAGAAATAAATATTATAGCAGTTTCAATGCTGTATCGTTAACGAGTATATACTTCTTAAAAATGGCATAACATGCAAATTGCAATCAGAAATACAGTGAAACCTCGTTAATATCACTATGATTTTCCAGTCAAGATTTGTGATAATAAGTGGGTTGTGATATTAACCGAGGTGATATTGACGGGGTTACACTGTAATATAATTTACCTATTACTTTGTGTATTAATTGAATTAAATACTAAAAATTGAAATAGATTTTCTTGAAAAAAGGATATTTTACATTAATAAGGATCAGATGCTGAACGAGTTGCTAACGATAGCGAGTTGTAGCCCGAAGGCTGTAACTGCAAAGCTTGATTTGTGTTTCTTTGTTATCCATTGTGTTCCCCCTTCATGCTTTCCTTCCATGGTTTTATCGGATAATGAGTACTATAGCCCTACTTTTTACTAACCAGCTGGGCCATCTTCAGTTTGCTATACCATGTGAACTAAGACAAGTCCCAAAACTCAAGAAACATACAAGAATTTACAGCAAAAAGCATACTAACTGGATATCCTGCTTCGCCTTCTGATCCGGGAGGACCTTGTCTGCCATTTTCGCCCTGAAGAAATCCAAATTAAGAGTAATAATAAGAAGTACTTTCAAAGAGAAATCATATGCAAATACAACCCTCGTTTTGTCAATCAAACAAACAACAAAAATCATCAAACTAAAACCGTCCTTGTAACAGTGAATCTGAGTGACTGCAGCAAGAAACGTTTACTAGCTTTAAGAAATTAAGGCAATTATTGTGTAGTTGCTTTGTGATGCAGCATGTACGTTTCAAAATATCAAGAATAAAAACCGATTACAAACTTCTTATACCTGTGGTCCTGGTTTGCCATTCTTCCCTTCAACACCAGGAAGCCCAGTATTGCCCTAACAAAATAAACGAGGAAAATAAAACAAACGCATGATCAGTTTGTTACTCTAACAGATTCTTCATGAAGAGGAAGATTCATTGCAGAACTATGATAATTCAAAATTGTAAGTAAATTGTAAAGCGTGATACAGTCAAATTTGTATTAGCGGCCGCCTCTATGGAGCAGCCACCTGTGTATAAAGGCCACTCTTCATAGCCTCCTCAAAGTGACGCTTTCCAAAGAAATCAACCTGGGCAGAAAGGCCACCTGTCTATAAAGGTTAATTTCCTCAGGTCTCAAAGGTGACCACAATAGGCAAGTTTCAATGTATAAGATATTCAATTAGCTTCTTGCAATCTGATTGGCTGAGAGATGTTATTGGAAATCCAGCTAAAACACCAGTTGCTGTCATTAGTCCACGGCTTACAAATTTTCAAATGCTACTTGAGATATTCGAATATTAAATATAGAGAATTTTTCGAAAATCAGATATTTGGTTCTCTCTGGTCGGTCAACCTCATTTGACTGACGCTTTTTATAAAAACGTTGACAATTTTTGGGATACTGTAGTGGCCCTTGAAGCAGAAACATGGATAATAATTGTATATTTATAGTCACGGGGAATAGTTGATGCATCATTTTACAAAAGGTTACCACATGCCCAGACATGTGGTAACTATTTAATTAGTATGAAATTAATTACAATGCTGTTAATTAGGTGGGAACAATTAAAGAGTAATTATAAATGGGAACGCCATCCTTTCATGTTTGTGAAAATGTAGCGGTATAAGGAAGCATGCACGAATGGATAGAATTGTGGTATGACCGATTTGTCACTCTTTCTTCAACATCCAAGCAGTTCCATTTCATTCAGTAAATCACACATTTCCTAGTCATCCAAAAGACTAAATTTGACAACCCTTGGTTTCTGTTTGCACTGGAAAGGTTATACGGTGAAAGACTGCAGATAACGATTAGCAATTACAATTATTAGGCTGTGAGATAATGATTTGGTTTGACAGCGCCTATTCTTACCTTCATTCCAGGAAGACCAGGTGCACCTTGTGACCCAGCAAGTCCTCTTTGACCCTAGAAAATAGCAGCAGAACATTTTTTATCTATTGCAGCAAGTAGCCTGAAAAGCAAAGCTAGAGAACAACACATTGGATAGATAAAATCATTCACTCAATAGTAACCTTTATTTTGCATTAATCAGTTGAGCTATATATCTTTTTTATACTGAGGAAGGGTGGGTGGGGAAATTTATGCGCGGTTTCACTTTGCGATGCCTCAGTATTGTCCTTTCGAGCATTATGTTGTGTTGTCGCCATTCTGCGTTCGTGATACAAGATAGACTGAGGGTGCTTCTTCAGTGCGTGGATAGGAATAGAGCAAGACTCATGAGGTCACAAGGGCGGGAGCATGTGGAACATGGACACTAGACTGCCACTGATTGGCAGACCCTTGGATTATTAATTGGACCACTGACATCAGAGTTGCGTGGTGCGCTCCGTTAGAAAGGGATCTGGGGCACCCTCGACCCAGGGCAGCCCCATTGCTAGCATTCGCATTGCGCTCTTGGTCTGGCCTTTAACTACGCAGAAATGTTATTTAGCTTCATTAAATAGAGAGTGGCGTGGATAGCAGTCCTGCCTGTCCTGCTGAGTTGAACCAAGTGGAATTAAGTCAAATTGATCTTTCCTTTTAATTTGCAAAAGTTATTTCTCTTCAAAATGCTCACATTACAATTTATCTTGTGATGCCAAAGTGATTTAAAAACAAGTTATTTTGCCTTCATGAGGTCCTACAAATTAAAAGCATTGAAATCAGTAAATAGCTACAATATTGCATATTTCAGATAGTAAGAATGAAGCATTTTCCGTTGAGCTTTGATTGGTCGAATCAGGCCCTGCATTATTGTTTTGGCATTCCACAAAGTCCAAAGATGGATGTGTAGTCCCAAGATCATGATGATATGTATGTATGTGGGTATATATTTCTGAAAAACGGCATGACATGCGAATTACAGTCAGAAAATGGGCATAATTAATTACAATCAAATAGTAAATAGCAAGATAGATTTTCATTAGATAAAAGGTTTTTAAAGATATAGATATTCGATGCTGATCTGGTTTTGAGGGAAAGAGAGTTATAAGCATTGATGATATGATAATGATAATTCCAAGATCATAGTCCCAAGATCATGATGATATGATAATGATAATTGGCCTGGCGGTAGTTACGATGATCAGTTAATATATGCTGTGCTCACATTATGTGATGGAAATCAAAACATCGATTGACAATGAGTGCAAATTTACCTGGATTCCTTGCTTCCCATTTGGACCAAGTTCTCCTTTCTCAGCTGTGTCGCCCTACAAATTACATAGATTGTATCAGACACATCTCCAAATAAGAAGCATAAGAACTTATGCAATAATATAACTGCTAAGCACATTTCCATTGTGTCGGTGTGGTCTAGCGGCTAGTATGTGTTGCTGCCAGTCAGATGTATCGGATTTGACTCCCGTCCCAGCCGACACATGTATTCGTTATGTCTTCTGCAGTTTAAATTGTCGAGGGCCTTGAGGAAACAAGCTATTGGCTTATTGTGCTACCCTCGTTAAATTAAGTGACATTTACATTTACATGATGGATACAGCATTGAAACAAAGTGCAACGCCCTAAACTATAGCTAAAACTAAACTAAGGAGGGTAGGACTGTATCTAAGACAACAAGCGAAATGCTGGTAGTCGGACGTTGCACAGTGCTTTGATATTACTAAGCGAACTGACTCAAGCCGGGCTAAAACAAAGAACTTATCACAACAAGACAAATCAAACCACACCAGTTTGACTAACTAGGAAATATAATAACAAATAAATTACATCACAAGGTGGAGAGACAATACGGGTTGACGAGTTGACGGCCACGGCAAGAGTGACAAAACGTAACAACAAGCAACGAGAACACGCTACTCAGACACATGACAATCGTACGATCACAAGCAATCAATCAGACGAAATCACAGGACTAAGACTAACAAATCTAACCTAATAAGGACGCAACAACACCCACAGACACCAACTAACGAGGTCAAATATCAAGACAAGACGTGACATTCAACACGAAACCATTCACAAAATACCACGTGACAACAAAGTTATGTAACAACTAGTGACAAGCAATACGTGACAACATGACGTTTCTATGACGACACGAACAAACGAGGTTACGACAAAATCACATTAACAAGCATAGTGTCATTATTTTGTTTACAGGATTAATGAGGAGTATTTGAGCTTTTTTAAATTTGATTAAATTAATCAGTCCAATATGGCATTGGTACTGTAACCTTAGCAATGCGTAGTTTATGTAAATTAGAATACAGTTTTGGAAATGAGAGTATTACCATTAATCAAATCAAGGATAACACACATGCTCCAATAAAGCAAGGTAACACACTACAGGATACAAGAGTAATTGATATCCGATTGATGAATAAGGATTGAGCAACATTGATGTTAGACATCATGAAATCGAGCAAGGAATCTTGATGTAAATTTGCCCGTGGAAGCTGCATGCTTTGTATTTGTGCAGTCGTGCATGAAGAAATTCAAGTCACATGACGAGGTAGATTAAATATTATTGAAAGTAACAGTTAATAGCGTTTCAGATAAACAATGCAAACAACACCATTGTGTGCTAGTGAACAGGAAGAGCAAATGCAGTAGACTGAGTGAGTACTTTCGTCATTAGCAGCTCAGTTTGCAAGTGTTTTAGGGATGGTGTGGCTTGGGCTCAAGATGCTACATATTTTCTAAGTGTAAAGATAAGTTTGATAACACAATGGTTACAAGATGGTTTATCAAAGTATTCACCTTTGCCCCTTTCAACCCAGAAGGTCCAATCGGTCCCATCGGACCTGGTACACCCTATAAGACAAAACAATAAAAATCTAACTAAAAGTGGCCTCTTATCGCAGGTGGTCCTTCAAGAAAAGTCGTCATTAGGACCTATTGAATTGTACTCTTTAACGCAATAATGCATGACTATAAAGTGGCCACTTAGCACAGGTGGTCCTTCAAGAAAAGTTGTCATCAAGACCAATTAAATTGCAGCCTTAAATACAGTAGTACATGTTTATATGGTGGTTACTTAGCACAGGTGACTGATTGAAACAGGTTGTTACCAGGATAGGTTAGGCAGCATTGCAGGCACGCAGCAGGCTATACAATAATTGTATAAGCAGCACAATTTGAAATGCAGTACCAGACGTGGTGAAATTATCTAACTTTTTCTAAACCATTGAACTGTAAATGACAAAGGTACATTTCATTCACCTGTTTTCCTGTTGAACCTTGTTTTCCTGGAGGTCCAGGAGCACCAGCAATGCCCTATGAGAATAGGTGATACAAATTAACATTTAACAATCATAAAAATAATATATACAATTAAATCAAATTATCATATTCCGGCACATATAAGTCGCCTCACATATAAGTTCGACCACAACTTAGCAGCATGAAAGTGAGGATGCACAAAAATAAAAGCCTGACAAAACAATTGGCGCTGAAAGTCATAATCTATTTTAAATCAAAGTATTCGGTATTATGTAATGTTACTGATAATCCGATCTCATAATCATAGAAAATCAGCTATATAATGTGTTGTTTCTTCGATGGAAACTATTTCTCACTTTATCACACATCAGGATTAAACTGCACTCCATCTACATTTAACAAAATCATCAAAATGGCACAGTAATCTAATTTCCAAGACACTCCAGGCAATAACCAACTTGCTCATATTCATCGTAGAATAATAAGAAACTGGCTACTAGACTTGAATCAAACTATTTTTCTTTGTGGCAAAGTAGTTTTACAGTGAAACCTGTCTATAACAGTCACCGGTGGGACCTAAGAAAAGTGACCTTTGTAGACAGGTGGCCTTTCTGTCCAGGTTGATTTCTATAGAAATTGTCATTTTGGGTTATAAAGAGTGGCCTTTATATACAGGTGGCTGCACTATAGAGATGGTCCCCAATACAGGTTTGACTGTATCTACACTTTTAAACAAAACATCAAAAGCTGCAGTGAACTATTCTTGGATTAAGAAAATTGATTCAAGCAAACTACTTTCTAATTAAAAGTAATCACTTTAGCACCTTTCCAGCATAATTTTGATCCCGAATTTTACAGCTATCGAGCTAGCAACAATGTAGCAGTTCCTTATGTGACATACATTTTAAGATGATGCTGCATGCCGGCATTTATAATACTAAATTGGAAGTACCATAATAGGGCAGTGGCTTGTAATCTTCTTCGTTCAGTTTGTGGTATTTTGCAATCTAGTTTTGTAAATAATGATGACAATTCGAATTGTTTGTCTGCTGATTACATATGTGAAGAACTGAAAGTAGCAAATAGCAAAGTATGTAGCTACATTTCTGGGGATATAACAAGTAGTTGTAGCTAACTACATTCTTTATGCGGAAGCTATAGTTGTGGCGAACTACATTTAAAAGTACTTTTAATTGTAGCAACCTACAAAATAAAGTAGTCAATTTACAACTGCTCATAATATAAATGGTTTGAGTTTGACTACCGTGCAGCAGAAAAATTGAATAAGCCTCTTTCGCAGGATCACATAACCTCATGGTGGAGTTGACAAAACATACCGATATCAATCCTCAAACTACAATCCTTTATTCCATATTTTTTGGAGAAAAGAAATCTCTTTACGAATACGTTTTCATTGTAATTTTAAGCATAGTCTTAAATAGCATTTAAATACATTTCAAAATGTAATGCAAGCATACCCCTGGTCCTGGAGGCCCCATTACACCTTCTGGACCTTTCTCTCCTTCTCTGCCCTGCAACAAAAAAACAAGGCATTGATGACTTTTGAAATATTAATGGTACTTAAAGATGTACGCTAAAAACAGAAGGCTCTAAGGGACCTCTTGAAGGTGGATATTCAAAACAGATGATTGGCGCATTGCTTTTATACATTGATTGTATGATATTTGTACCTTGGATCCACTGTTTCCTTTCAATCCCTCGACACCCTTTTCTCCCTGGGTATATCAAAAGTCGCAAACACACATTTAATGCATTAAGAGAAGCAACACAGGAAAATAGAAAAATAATATAATATAAATACAGCTGTATTCACACTAAAATGATTTAAAGAAAGTAATGCTAAGAAGCACTCTTTCTCTGATGCAGAAATGGACTTGTTCACTTAGATGATATGTGACAGGAGTAAACTTTTCAACAATGTTGGCAGTCAGCATAGACAAATTTTATGCCATCTGTACCTGCCTTGAGAAATCAAGACAGTCTTTCAAAAGTAGAGCAAATAGATTACTCACCTCTTCTCCGTCTTTCCCTGTTGGACCTGGTTTGCCACTATCACCCTGCAGCAAACGAACATGGTGACAAAAATGACACACGTGTTTGACAAAGCAGTAAAAGTTCCTGCCATTAATATATCAAACTGGCTTATTCAGGAGCCGGTATGATCAAATGTTGCATTGCCACAAGATACTGATATGCGGTTTGAATATTGGAGCCTATTGTAGTCACATTCAGGTCACATTATGCTGAAAATTCATCAGTTTTCATATAGCTAAATAATATTTCGGCGAAGTTAAACTCAAGCCAAGTGTTGTGCAATCGTATTAGCTATCAGCCCCCTGTAACTGTCAAACAGCGGTCAACCATGTCAGCGGTCTTGCGGTGTGTCAGTCATGCTGCTGCCTCATAGCAGCACTCCCTCCCCATTCCACGCTATCTAAATGAATCCGTGCGGAGCAGTGTTATTATACACTGTAACATTTCCACATGGAGCATAAAATTCATGCAAGCCATCAAATT
Organism: Calvadosia cruxmelitensis; assembly: GCA_900245855.1. Classification (NCBI taxonomy): domain Eukaryota; kingdom Metazoa; phylum Cnidaria; class Staurozoa; order Stauromedusae; family Kishinouyeidae; genus Calvadosia; species Calvadosia cruxmelitensis. The sequence continues at coordinate 27,488 of OFHS01000386.1, forward strand.
ATAATGCCAACCTTGGCACCTCCAAGTCCTTGAGTTCCTGGATTTCCTTTATCCCCTTTGGTACCCTAAAAGACAAACAATTTGCTGCATGTTCAATTATTCATGATATCATGCTCTGCATCACATGGCTATCTCCAGTTACAGCACTGCACTATGAACTGATACCATGTGAAATCCATGTGAAAATCATGTGAAAAACCATGTGAAAAGTGCCCTTTTCACATGGTTTTTCACACTGTTTTCTAATTCACACATTTTTTCACATGGTTTTTCACATGGTTTTTCACATGGTGTTTGAAATTTCACATGGTTTTTCGCATGGTGCTTCCCATTTCACATGGTTTTCACATGGTTTTGGATCCATAGTGCTGTGAGCCCCACAAATGAGATAGATTGAACATCGGTAATGTGCATCATGCAACACATTGGAAATAGTTCTATGGGATATTCTATTCTCTCTCGGTTGCAAGGAATCAATTGTCTTATCAATCAGTAATTACAATTTGCATCCATATGATTATGCTAGAGATAAAATGAATTCTTGCTTCTCTACTGTTTACAAACCTCATCCCCTTCTTTGCCTGGTGTACCACGAGGTCCTTTGGACCCAGGAGGACCCTAGAAATTGAATGCAAGCATCTGTGTAAAATTGCAAGAAGTGTCAGGGACTCAGCAAATGTTTGCATTGCCTAGTTTCTGCTGACCTGAGAGCCAGGAATTCCTGGTGGACCAGCAGTACCATGTCTTCCAGGCAAACCCTAAGAGCAAAGAACAATGGCTCTTTATGGAAGAACGAAGTCATCATTTCCAGGTCACATCAAATAAATGAACCATGTTCAGAAATTTTCAACCAGGCTTTACAATTTAAGACTGCCAGTCTTGGGAAATAGCGCCTTGCAAGTAACATATTACAAACAGACAGACAGACGGACAGACAGACAGATGAATTGGTCGTCTCCCACATCAATGCTGCAGTACATTAACACCTCTGACTGCACAATTCTATTCTCATACCATTTCTCCCCTTGGTCCTGGGTACCCTGGCATCCCTGGTCTTCCAGGTGGACCCTGTAAAAGCAATGAAGATCAAACAGAAAATCAGTTCTGAAGGTTTAGCTATAGCCATTTATCGTTCTACAAATCATACTCCAAATCAACAAGGCAGGTAAGCACATGGTCAATCACTCAACTGGAAGATCTACTCTATTCCATATGTCCAAAATACCTCCTCGCCTCCTTCTCCTCCCAATCCTGTGCGTCCTCTACGTCCAGGAAGACCCTAGAAATACCAGACATAATAAATGATATTACACCGAGCCAAAGGCTAAAATGTGCACTGTCTAAATCAAGACTGATAGAATTCATTATCAACTCACTCTTGGCCCTTTGTCACCAGCTACACCCGAGTCTCCTTTCGTGCCCTGCAAAAACATTAATATTTTCCTATTAGGAGCGAAATAGATGTAAAAACGTGTCATATGCCAACTATTTGTCAACAACTTCTGTTTGAGATGTAAATGCCTCAAATCTTGATACAAGTTCTGACTAGCACATTACACACTATTTCAAATGTTGCAATAAATGTTCAATCACGTTATATAACCAGCATGAAAGAATCAATCCATAGTTTAGACATCAATTTCCCACCAACAGCATGACAGATAAATTTGTAAAACAGTTTATCCGATCACACAAAATGTTCAAAATTATCAGCAGAAAATTGAAGACAACATATGTTTCTGCATTTCCAACATATAGTAAATCAGAAAGAAGGAACTTTAGACAATTTTCTAAAAAAATTTATGGAAATAAAGAAAATTGATTTCTATCCTTAAAGTGATTATACAATTGACGATACAATTGTGAAACACCAAAACACAACAGTCAAGGTAAAATTGATTGTGATGTACCTTTTTCCCGTCTTTGCCTGGAGTCCCTGGGGCTCCATCATGTCCACCTGGACCCTGTTTATAATAAAAGATGGAAACTTAACAGCTTATTCAACATCCTGAAGGAAACACGCATTCAGTAAAGCATTACACTATTGGTAGCATTTGACTTACCACAGGACCAGTGGCACCTTTTGGGCCAGGAGCGCCTGATCGACCCTGTCAAAGAAAAGGGACAGTGAGTCAGTTCATCACAAACATGACCATCACTGTATTACCAAAGAAATCTATCCTTTACTAATAACGAGCTGTCTTTAAAATATGCCCACAATTTCAGATTTTCATTTTATCGATCTAATAATAATAATTATAGTGAATTGGCTATATTAAGGTCTCCCAAACAAATAAGCTCCTAGTGCTTGCGGGATGACCTTCATGATGTACCTTTTCTGTTTAGTTAACTCATGTATTAATTGTAAAATCTACTCTGCTGTACTGTTCATGATCAAAATAAATATCTATCTATCTATCTATAACTAACTTTGATACATGTATTTAGCTTCTGAAGATAGTCGTTTTTCTCAAACTGTTCTATTTGTGCGGACACTTTTTTATGAACGTTTTGAAATCAAACTGTTTGTTTACAATCAAATCCTCTTGCGTTGGTCAAATTGAGATCCTTACACGTCACCATTCATGTTTAAAAAATAATTAAAAACTAGCTGGTCCGCGCTGCTAACGCAGCTGCGTCCAGCGTAGTTGCTTTGCATTTGGGTGGATATTAATTAGTCCAATACATATCACAGTTCTCCGCTTGCTACGCAACTTCAGCCAGCTTCGAATGCTGCGTATTGTTTCTCAGCTGAGCTACGGCTCTCAAGAGACTGAAATCGATCCTTTCGAACCATTCGAGCGCAACGGTTTGCAAAGGCAAGCACAGAAAACTCAAGGTGCCCATGCCACAGCGATAATTTCGACAAACTTCGTCAAACTTGCAGAAAACATAGCTCGGCCTCAAGGCGACCTTTTCCAAAACGGCTCCGTTAGATTCTGCTTCAATTTGCATTGTTCAACTTTGACCTGGTTTGAGCATTTGCGCTGTGCGGTGTGTTTTAAAAACCGTGCACAACCAGAGCCGTGTTTTTTCCCAAACGTCAGAAAATCCGTACTTGCTAATGAGTAACATGTGCCGGCTTTTGAACAGACATACATACATACATACATACAAACAGACAGACGTTTGTGAAATAATAATATAGATAGAACACGGCTCCAATTCTAGAAATGATTAGTATTTCTGTGATCAGTGAATGTACCAGGATCTGCTGACATTCCACAGGCGTATTTATAAGCACTTTGAGTTCAGGTTCAGTGCGCAAATACAGGTTGACTGATTCCCTCCTGTACATCTCGTGTTGGTGAGATTTAGATATCTGGGTGGCGTGTGCCGGTGTGCGTCTTATGTTTGTGAGTTCTCTAGAACTGGGTGGTGTGTATGTTTGTGGTGTCATATAAGATGTCAAGTGTTGTAGCGTCGCAGTGTCATATGCATTGCGTGTTGTATTGGTCTGTTTGTCAGCGTGTGTCAGCGGTAGTTCTGTATAGTCAACGTTGTGAATGTGTATTGCACGTGCTCAGGGGTGTAAAAACTAATAAAACAACTTAGTTCGCTAATGCTAATGCTAATTTGCTAAAAATTAGTTTGCTAAAACTGAAACTAATTGATTTGAAAATTAGTTCGCTAAAACTAAAAACTAAATGCTCGAAACTTTAGTTAAAAGGAAAGAGGAAATTTGCAAGAGAATTCGATGCCAGTCTTTATCTTCCTTCAAATTTAAAGAGGATCAGGCTGAGGCCAGAAGTTGTCCAAAGGATTGACTGTTGCAGATTTAAACAAACTGATCTACCACTCTAAAGGCACAAGACGAGTTTTGTACTTTTGTCTGTTGGATTGTACTACTGACCGATTTATATAGGCTGTCACATGTCCCAATATCCAATGTTGATAGTATTGGCAGCAATCAACAATCAAATCATGTTCGCATTTGCTTAATGTACTCAATAAAAGACAAGACGTGTGAAGGATGCGACACAGGAAGGGATAGCTGCTCTTTGTAAGACACCTTCTTAACAGCAGAGCTGCAGAATAACAAATAGATGTACATCATACTGCATTTGGGGTTTCTCTCAATTCAATTGCTTTCAGGGGAACCCATCTGTCAGCAGTTCAGCGACATGTTTAATTTATAAAATTAGCATAATTATTAGTTTACCGAAACGAAATTTAGCTAAACTAGCTAACTGGCTTGAAAATTAGTTTACTAAAACTAAAACTAATTCTGCAAAAAACTAGTCTCAAAACTAAAAACTAACAAAAAAGTAGTTTGCTAAATTAGCAAACTAATTTTAGTTAGCTTATTACACCCCTGCACGTGCTCTGAGGAGTAAAATCAGTGTTCTTAAAAGTTCTTGACGAGGAGGCACCTGCAGTGTTGTCGTCTCTGTCTCCTTCGCACCGAACCATTATCTTACACCTCCTTACACACAATATCTTCCAGCAATTTAATTTGTCCTTGGCATCCTCATTACAAGTACTAAGCTATTCTCAGCTTTAATGACATATGAAGTATGTATTTTATGATTCTTGTATCATGACCAATAATGACCATACAACAGATTGTTAGCCACATGAGGCATTGTGGGCTCAAACATTTCTGCCAACAACCAGCCTAACAACAATGACTTAAAGCTACACAAAAGTACGTGCAAATTGCCTATTCCACATTTTTATGTTGCCTTCTGTGTTGCACTACAGTAGCGAACACATCTAGAGTGGCCATCGCTGCACTTACTTTGTCTCCTGTTGGACCACTAGAGCCTTTGGGGCCTGTCTCTCCTGGCAAACCCTGAAGAAATACGGGAAGTTCCTTGATCAGTGGGTTAGAATGAGGCAAAGCAAATCACTGAAGTCAATCCAAATGCAGTTCAAAATATAGTATGATCCCCTTATATCACATGTGAAGTCATGGAAATGTCTTCGTTTGAAGTTTACAGATCAATCCATCCTTGTTGACCAACCCATGATTGTCAATTTGACTTTTGTTTAAGGTCGTCCTATATAATGCAAGCCCGCATACCATTCAGATCATCTGTATTCAAAACCAATTTTTAATGTCAATTTTGTTTCTTGGTTCTCTTTATTTCAATCAATAGTCGTGCTTCCTGTGGTACCCCAGGAGCAAGTGAAATGATGGCCTGGTTTCTTAGTGATGTTCTGACCTCCTCATACAAACTGTGGTTTCTTGAAGGCAAATGTCTATTAATCACGTAAGACTAGAAGCTCTTTCTTGCATCTAAAAATTCGACACAGCAAAGAAATATATGTCAAATACATAATATTTTCTATCATTCTTTCCAATTTCGTAAAATGACTTCGTTAGTTAAAAACCAATTAAAAGGCAATCTTGATAGCACCAACCAATTGGTTTCCCAACTACATTGGCACTAGTTGATTCTGATAATTCTTAAAGCTTGAGCTAAATCGTGAGATAAACTGAATAGACATCTACAAGATTACACTGCATTCTGTTTATACATTGCTACCTTTTCACCAGGAGTCCCAGGGTATCCTGGATGCCCAGATGTGCCAGCAGCTCCCTGTAAATAAAGAAGAATTGTTATCATCTCCGAAACACAATCATCTCAAAGAAGTGATAAAGATTTTATTTACATAATGATTCCAGGGTATAAATGCAATCAGCACTTATCTATCCATTTGGCAATGACAGTGAAAAATGCACTACTTCATGCTGATCAAATGTATGTACCTTGTCTCCAATTGGCCCAGGCATGCCCTGCCTTCCAGGAAAGCCTGTTCTACCCTGAAAATCAAAGCATGCGCAAATTACCAATCAGTAAGAGGGAGGTGTGCTGACCCTGCCTTCGGTATGCACACTTGATATTGGTTTTGCTTAAATATATGGCACTCTATAAGAGTTACCTTTGCCCCTTCTCTTCCTTGTGGTCCAGCCACGCCTTGCTCGCCAATGTTGCCCTGGCAATAGAAAGGACATAAGTTTTAGCCTATAACAGTACCACACACGTCGACACATACTGTTAAATGAAATTTAATATGATAACGTAGCAGATAGCGGTTGGCAAGGTTAGCACATACAATAGATGTCAGTAGCAAGACAATATGCCTTAATCTTTAGTACATTTTCGACAGAAGCACATATAAATAATATGAGGTGTCATACTCTCATAGATATATAGTCCTAAGGGACTAACTATCAGTGGTCTAATAGCTGTTGAGACTCACGTACTCAACCGAAGGGATCAATAATTGAATAGAGAGCGAGACAAGAATGAGACGCATTACATACCGAGCAAAGCAAAGACTGCCTCTTCAAGCACACATCCTGCAGGTTTGTCGCTACCACCTGTCACTCCTCTCAAAGCACCTTGGAGACAGTATTGGATGGTGACAAGTTTGCTATCTTGACAACTGCCATTTACCGGGAAACAACCCCACTTAGCTAATTTCTGCTATTTGCATGTACAAAGCTCCCACCAAAACCAAGCACCAACGCCAAAACAACTTATCTATGGTACGGTGATGAGTTTAAAAGGTAGGTTTTCTTGTTTGAACATTGAAGGAACCACGTGAAAGTGAAGGCGGTCATTCAAGACAGGTTTCTCTTAATGCTAGAGGTCACCAAGACATGATAGACTGCATGAACCTATGCTCAATTATGTCGCGTTGCGTATTCTACCTATTGGCTTTCAGATTGTCAGTTTGTTACACTATTTGCTGGCTTGTTGCTTTGTATGATTGGTTAATGACCAAATTGATCCCTTGTTTCGTTTATTCACAACTAAGGATTTTGATACACATGAGATACGTTTTCAGATCAGACGAAGTCACACAATAGCTCACATGCTAAAACGTGTGAGGGAAATCAACAAACAAAGTAGCAGACCTTATATTGAATTCAATCTACATGACTTACAAAATCAAACTAACCTTCTCTCCTTTAATCCCGTGCTTTCCTTTCTCACCGACTGGACCATCAATACCCTGCCAAGTAATAAACAAAAAATAACACAGTCATAGAACATTCCTGTCACTATTGTCACTAAATATTTGAGCCTTTTTCAACTCTTATAACAGGTGGGAAATGTTGTTACAGTGAAACCTGTCTATAATAGTCACCTTTGGGACCTGAGGAAAAATGACCTTTTAAGACAGGTGGCCTTTCTGTCCAGGTTGCTTTCTATAGAGAGTGTCATTTTGGGGGCTATATAGAGTTGGCCACTAATACAGGTTTGACTGCATTGTGATCACTATTCGAGTCTTTTAATGTTGCTAATAATTATTGATGAAGGAGATGTGTATGCATTATTTCCATAGATTTGTTACATCTCCAGTTTAGAACATGGCATACTACAGTGAAACCTGTCAAAAATGGTCATCTCTGGGACCTGAGGAAAGTGACCTTTATAGACAGGTGGCCTTTCTGTCCAGGTTGATTTCTATAGAAAGTGCCATGTTGAGGTTATGAAGAGTGGCCTTTATACACAGGTGGCTGCTCTATAGAGGTGACCGCTAATACTGGCTTGACTGTACCAAGCTCACCATGACAGAGCCAACTTGTAACAATGGGACACATCAACATGGAGTTATATCAAGAAAGTAGACTTGCAGTATTTCAGCAACTTACAGGATCACCTTTCTCCCCCTGGGGGCCATGTAGCCCCGGTAATCCCTAAAGTAAACACAAATCCAAGAATAAATCATGACAATCGCAGAGATAATGTGACATTAACCATAATCAAAATACAGGCACCATTTCTTCAAGAGGCTTGATGGACGAGATTTTTAATTTGTAAATAGTCCGGTCAGGTTTTTTTTATTTCTTTTTTATTTCTTAATAAATAAGTTTAGTAGTAAGTATTGTAAATATTTCTAGAGTAATTTTATAGTTTCAATGTTTTGGAAATTAATTACATTGTATTAGACATTTTTACCAGAATTACTTTTGTAAGTTATCCGTTTATATGGGAAAATAAAGAAAAATCAAAATTCTAATGATTGCAGTATTATAAGGGCAAAATGTTTCAAAAAGTGATCACCGGTTTCTGAAAAGACAAATGAAGTTAGGGTCCTTGCAATGACTTTTGCATTAAAGACAATCTTATTGGAAATGTTATCATGAATAATTTTGCTTTCATTGCCTAGAATCAACCGGACATGCTCTACCAAACAACACATATAATATTGTGCTCATTATTTCACAAGCGTATGTTTGGTTAAAAATCTGTTTTGTATGACCCATTGTATTTCGGCATACAAATGAATAACCTCTGTTATTGGTAAAGATGCCAGGTTAATTGCAGTGGTGGATTGACTACTTTAGTTTTGTAGTTCGCTACAATTACAGCTACTCTCTAAAAATGTAGTTCGTTACAACTACAACTACATGAGAATTAATGTAGTTAGCTACAACTATTCGCTACAACCCCCAGAAAGTAGCTAACTACTTCGCTACTGACTACTTTCATTTTCCTACAAAGTCAATCAGAAACAAGAACTTTGGGTTTTCATCATTATTCACAAAATATACAACTTGTTATGCGAACAAGACTTCAATCATTGGCATTATCATGCTACTTTTAAGCCAATTCTATAGTTCTAGTGGGCAGTCTCATTCTCATCATGTCAAGTATCAAGCCGTTTTCAGGAAACACTGTGCTACCGTCTCGGAATTTTCAAAACCAGATGCTAATGGATGTGGAAAAAGTAGCTAAAGCGATTATCCTAAATGGTGGGGCGTGTGTTTGTGATGTCACACCAAGTGTCAGGTGTTGTGACATCACAGTTCGATATGCATTGTATTTTGTATTGTTCCAGGGTCAGTGCTAGTGTTGTATTAGTCATATCGTCATGTACAATAAAACCTCGTTAATATCACTAATCTTCCAGTCAAAAATTGTGATAATATGCGGGTCGTTATATTAAACGGGCACAAAATAGTTGATTTTGACAGAGCTTGGTTTTGAAAGTGAAGTGATATTAAGCGGGTTGTGATATTAACCGAGGTAGTACTAACGGGGTTACACTGTATATTGCAAGTGCTTTGTGTAAATTAAACCAGTGTGCTCAAAGTTCTTGCCGAAAAGTCACTCGTAGTGTTATCGTCTCTGTCTACCTGGCGTCGAATCATCAGGTTACACATTATCTACAATTGTCAAATTCATGGGTTGTTCATAGACGTCAACATTGCCGATTTCAACTCAAAATGCCTGACATCAAAGCAATTAGCAGTGTGTTTCGTCAAACACTAAAAACAAGCATTTCTGCAATATTACGCATTGAAGCCATGACAGTTTCATAGAGTAATCCAGATTTGTTTACCAAAGTAGCAATATTAATAGTGTAATTCAATGCTCATAATAAACCCTATTCGGTTCTTGTTTGTACTTTTATGCTAATTTTGGTTTGTGGAAGCATTGCAATACTAACGAGGGTACACTATAGAAGTGCTAACCTATGTCAGCCTTTAAATATTTATTGGCAATGTCGTTTGAAGTCGTGCTCACCTTGAATCCACGTGGACCAGGGTATCCTTGAGGTCCTTTCTCTCCTAATCCACCCTATTTTACAAATAGTGACAGAAATAAAATACAATGCAACACAGCATAAAATTATTTAAAGGATAGCTGCAATCTAGAAGGAATTGAAGTCCTTGCTTGAATGAGTCATGAACTACCAAAGCCATCCTACCAGGGGATCCAGAAAATTTTCCAAAACACTTTCTCTACTGGAAAAGTTCCCTTCTGGGACACAAAACGATCAAGTGACTTGATATAGAAAGGCATCATTTTAGTTTCAGTAATCTTCTTACAATCATTTTCATCATCCTGACTTTGGAGATAATTAACGAATGGTCTATTATGGAATTATGGGGTGCATACCTCCACAGGTCTCCCCGGAATTGCCATTATGTAATCTACTGATAACTGAATTAGAAAACCAACCTTATTTCCTTTTTCTCCAATTGGGCCTTCTGGACCTGGAAAACCCTGAAATGTTATAGCAGATTATAAAGATGCTGACCGTCTGCCTGAATATTGCTAAATAAATAAAACAGATCACATTCTTTACTATCTGTGCTACAATTCTTTTCTGCTGATCGAGCAATCATGAGTGAGGATAAACAACAAAGTGTAACTGTCCATAGATTTGCAATAAGCCATAAGTTAATTTCCATGTACTAAGTGTTCATAGTACTATCTATTTATTGATATAACACTGGAGACCGAGAAATATCACTTTAGTTAGCGTTGTGAGTAGTGACCTGCTTCGTTACTTGCATATGAGAATCAAGTGGGTATCGAAATCAGCTACCTTGCATTCACGGTCATTGGCAATTAAGTAGCTCCCATCTTTGCAGCCATTTGCAAGTAAACTGCTCTCACCGAAACAGAAACACCACTGCCAAATAACTTATCTATAGGGATGAGTTTAATACCATCACTTGTTGATCATGATTTTTGCTGGGAAACGGTAGTGAACTTGTGATACAGGCAAACCTGTCTTATGAGACCACTCTGTTAAAGTTACAGAAATCTAGGCAGACACGAGTTAGTAGAACATCATAAAACAGTAATCACCTCTCAATAATAGAATTAAACGAAGAACAACAAGTGTGGTGCCATTGCTTAGCACTCACACAAACTGCACTCTCAGTATGCAGCAACACATACATGATTTCTGCATTAGTACACGTAGGGACCAATGAAAAGTGACCCTTTAGCACAGGTGGTCATATAAGACAGGTAAACTCGAACAATCGCTTGCAACTTTAAAGATGCATTTGAAGGTGGTCTCATAAAACAGTTGGTCATTTTTTGTTAACAGAAGGGAAATTTAATTCAAAATCTTGCACGAACCATGCAATGAAACGCAAGAATACAAAATGCTAGAGATAATTACCTGTTCTAAGAACTCCTGAAACTAACATAAGTGTCCTGTTAAAATAACTATTCTAAAACATATGTTAAAATTGTCAGTCTATGAGATTGTCCATTAGACAACATGATGATGACAGATGGTAAAATCCACCCTGTTTAGGATCTGGTTGTACTAACTTTAGGTGGTCACTAAGATAAGTTGTACTGTATAGGGGAGTTATATCGTGAAAGGTGAAGCTTCCTTACTGAATCTGCCATGGGGATAATCGATAAATTTCTACTGATGACAATATGATATTTATCACATTCAACTTACAGGCATTCCATCCATTCCTCGTAGACCATTTGGACCAGTTGCTCCTTGTTCACCCTTGTTAGAAAATATGAAAAAAAAGAAAAATTGTAATACAGTGAAACTTGTCTATAATGGTCACCTTTTGGACCCGAGAGAAAAATGACCTTTATAAACAGGTGGCCTATCTGTCCAGGTTGATTTCTATAGAAAGTGTCACTTTGGGGTTATAAAGACTTTAGAGTGGCCTTTCTACACAGGTGGCTACTCTATAAAAGTGGTTACTAATACAGGTTTGACTGTATCTAGCTAAACTTTCACTTTACTTGAAGGTAGTGTAAATATCACAAGTTATATTTCATGAACCAACTATGCAAACACTTAGTCCTTTTGCACTTCGTCGTAAATGTTACTTTTCTATACCAGCCTTTGTCAGCCCCCGGTACAACAGTTTTTATCCCTTGGATTTTCAATATGGCAATGGAATGGCGATAATAGACTCTGTTGATAGTATTTCGCAACATTAATCTGAGGAATAGCAACTACTGTTGTTAATAAGACAATTAAAGCTGACTTGGAACAAGAACAGGATCCTAAAAATTGAAATAGTTTGATTGCTATCGAATTCATTCGTTGCTGATTGTAATCTATTTTGCAAAATTATATTCTGTGCTGATTTGTGCACTAAATTTACATGTCAATTGAAATAGTTGATATATCGACATGAAAATGGCATACCGTAACCCTAAAAATTGTATGAAATAAATTTGAGTGCTCTGATCTTCATTTATCAAATCTGTGAAGCTGAAGACTCTGACCAGAGAAATGTAGACAGAAAATATATTGAAAATTTAGATGAAAAAGCTCAGCGTAGGTAGAGCAGAAGATAAACAACAAGTTGCTTACTTTGCTTCCTGGCAATCCTCTTGGCCCTGGTCCACCAGGCCGACCCTAGAAGTGGATAAAATCTCAACATACTACATACTGGACAGCTGAACACGCATTATGTATAGTATAATCTATTCGAGCTGGAAATCAGATAACTATAAATTCTGTCTATATCCACTCAAATGGGATATGTCATCCATAGTTAAGTTAGATTCAAGTCATCAAATATCAATGATGTGCCAATTTGCATAATTTCTTGGTAGATCATTAGAAAGATAGCGCTACATTCAATTAATATAAATTATTCGTTTGTTTGATTATTTGAGCTCTGTCTTACCCTTGGTCCAGGCAAGCCGGCTGGTCCTACGGCTCCTGGGGGACCAACTGGACCCTAGAAAGCAATCAAAAGCTTATCATTCTTATACTACAGAAAACCTAGAAACCTAATATTGCATAGCAAAACTTTTCTATCAGCTACAAGTATGCGTGTAAGAAATAGCACAGAGCAAAGTATATACGATACAATATTTCCATCACGAAGGGGAAAGAAGGTGGATCCATGCGTGAAAAACTTCATTTGCAATTCACTACATAATAAGTGACCCAGTTATGCTCAGTCTTTTGCTGCATCTAGGCACGTCCTGGGCTCTGATCAAATTCCATGGATATCTTCCCGCATCATGCTGTGACAGGTGGCCCACTGTGTGTTGCCTTGGTGATATGGTTTGGTTGGCTAGTGGCTGTTAGGGTACTTGGATACAAAGGCTAATCACATGAGAAATCGTCATCTGCCATAGTCTGTCCCAATCAGATCAGCCTTTGACCCATTGCGCTTGGTCTTGTGCCATGTCTGTGATGATGTTGGGTGGTTGGTTGGATGTAGCCTAGTTGGTATCAACTTGCAACTCTATGAGCGAAGGACAGTTCTGTTGTGCTGTCGAAGACTGTGTCCTCCAAAACAATCCTACAATGTCGTGCCATCCCCATGCACTAAGCAACTTGCAAATGGCTAAAAGAAGCTCTGATAAAATCGAAATGTTGAGCTTGAGTTTGTTGTCATACAAGGACTTAATCAAATTAAGTTAATTTGAATTTCTATATGTACAGAAGCACAAGAGATTTACTAACTCATACCACTGGTCCAGTAGATCCAGGAGGTCCTCTCTTTCCTGGCTGGCCCTTTGAAAAAAATGGACACAAAATTACAAACTTTGATAAATTAATTTGTTGCAAAAATAAAACTTACAGACCCTGAAGCATGTCGACTTTCTGTAAATTTCTTGCAAAACTGGAACTTGAAATGTCAATTAGCAGATGTCATGTGAAAATAGTAGGATTTATTTTGCATTAGTATGATGTATATTTGCAAATCTTGTGAAATTTGACCTTTACACATGCGTAGAAATTACAATTCCAATTTCCATTCACATCTCATAGGAATTTAAGAACGCCTCTTTTATTAGCAGCAATAAATAATTTTAAAACGAGTTTTTGACAAGACCGTGGCTAATAAAACCAGCTGTTTTATAAAACCAAATATTTTATAAATTATTTGGCATTCTTTGTCCTAGCTAAAAATACCTCATTTCATAAAACTAGTCACAAAATAAAACCAAAAATGACAGGTCTAAAAGTAGTTACATTAAGTGGAGTGCACTTTAAAAAGCTAATCGAAATTGGTTATCAGACTAAAAAATTGCAATCAAGTATAATTTGTTGTGATAATAACTGAGGTAGCAATGGGGCTGCACTCCAAGTGAGTAAATTCGCCTTTAGAAACAAAATCGCATTGCTGCAGTTTTTGTGGAGTAAATTTTGAACGAATAAATGAATGAATGAATGAATGAATGAATGAATGAATGAATGAATAAATGAATGAATAAATGAATGGATGAATGAATGAATGAATGAATGGATGAATGAATGAATAAATGAATGAATGAAGGACTATACTTTGATCATATTTCAGAGAAAACAAAATCGGGTACAAAAACGTAAATGAGCTGTTACAATAAATGATCTTGGGTTAAACTTTCTTGTTTATCAGGGAGCCACAATATGATTCTAGAACATTCCTCTAGTGATTGACTCATCATAGTTCAAAATTCCCAGTCACAAATTGTGATAATAGGCAAGTCGTGACAGTAAGCGGGTTAAAATGGTAGATTCTGACAGAGATTGTTTCTCAATTGAAGTGATTTTGTGCAACTCATGACATAAATAAAGGTCATATTAATTGATGGGGTTAAAATGTAATAGCTGGTTTTGGGTACGTTTTAGATGTAATTAATTACTTTCTCAGAGTAACGATTTTTGCATAGATGAAACTTGCAAAACACTGCAAGTGCAAGTTAGCACCCTTTATTGTTAGCCAAACCGTATGAAATTTCAGTGAAAATTTAAACGTTTTCTACCTTTGAAGAAAAGGAGAACTTGTGAGAAAGTCAAATATTTCAAGATTAAGCAGAACCACAGTACACACCAGAACCAAGAATATTACAAAATAATTACAAAATAATTTAAATGGCTTTCACACATCACTGGCTAATCTATAGATTTTCACATTCCATTTCTATTTCACATTATTACAGTACATACTGTGAATCTGGTCATAAAGCTTCATATTCTATCGTTACATGCCAGTGGTTCTATTGGATGCTACAACGGCAGCCTTGCAATTTGAAACAATATTGCATGCTACAAAACAAATCATCTGTTCAGAAAAGCATTCTCGTGAATGGCAAATGACTTACTTTTTTACAATTTTCTCGATTACATTTTCTATTATCATGCATCGTCAAATTGTAAGATAGTTAATCCTATGAAAAACACTTGTTAATAGATTTTATAACCTTTGTAAAGCGCTATTGAGCAATTTCTTGGAAATAGCGCTATATAAATACATAAATTATTATCATCATTATCTGTTTTTTACAAAATAGTCTAACTTTCAATTGACATCCCGGAAAGTCGTCCCACAGATTTATATTGCTGTGGCCAAGGAAAGCTGTTCACGTACAACAACTTGATAGCTTCTGATCATGTGTGCATTAAGGTGTTTCCTGGTCTGATGTAACTAACCGTAATTTGCAGAAAAAGTCCAAACCAACTAGCTTTCAATGGTGATTGATACTGTGTGAGTAAATTTCAATAAACTTACCGTTAAGCCTCTTGGTCCAATCAAACCTCTTGAGCCAGGATCTCCCGTAGGCCCCTTTAACGTAAGTGCATAGATTATAAGTGATCAAAATCTTAAACAGTTCTCAACAATTCTTGAGAAATGGAAAACATTGTGCTTACTTACAACAGCTCCTGTTGGTCCCCGGGGTCCGGTCTGTCCTGAATCACCCTATGAATGTGGAATTGAAATCCTTAAATATTAATTCTACAGATAAATTCAAATTGACAAAGGTGCAGTATGTAATCATAGGTTTATGATAGACCTGTCGGTCAATTGGCAGATGGTGAGTGTGACGCTGCACTTGTTACAGCATTGTTATATATATATTTAATCCTAATAATTGTAAGTCTTGTTTTAAGTAAGTAACATTCCACGAGCTAGCCTCATTATCAGTAGTTTCAGGATAACATTGTTACCCATGCTACTCAACACATTCAGAAAACACCTCAAGGTCATCAAAGAGACCTGCAACCAACAAACTGTGAGTTCAAATCAAGGTTAATTAGTTCGCTTTATTAACTTTGTATCATTCTGTATTATATGTCATTGTTTAATTTGTTAATTGATTTGCATTTAGTTTCAACTTTCTAAGACGTTTGATTTGGTTTCTTACACTCTGTCTGTTCATTGGTCTTAAGTTAGTGAATTGGTTGACACACGCGCATCATAGGTCACAGGCCAGATACGTCACGATGTGGCACGCGACAGTGAGATGCAGTGTCATCCCATGGTGCCTGCTTGTTGTGTTAAGCAAGAACAGAGAATGGAAAGGTGCAGCTTGGCACATCTAGCATTGTCCTGCTACAGTTATGGTAGTCCGCTGTTATGCCTCACTTTGTTGTGAATCTCTTATGTATGCCTTATAAGTAATGTAATCTGTTATTATTGAGTCAGTTGTTCATCAACCACTGAGCTGGTAGCAGCAAATGCATATAAATAGACCGAGTTGTCATTATGTAGGCTAACTACGTCAGTTCAAAGACTTGTGACAAGTCCTGATCAGGTTATCAGTTATAAGTCAAAGCAATGTGAAATTGCACTAATGGGTGTTTTGAAGGCGACAGAAAAGTTGTGGGTTCTGCAGTGGTTAAACTGGTTAATTGCTGTGTCATTATGTCCCTACAGTCATAAATGTGTTTGTCGTCACCGTGTAGCACCGCATTATTTCAAGGATACCTTGTCTGAATACCAACAATTCTCTAAAGAGGTGTATGTTGTACTTCTCTCTTGCTTTCCTACACATCATTACAAGAATAGTGGAACTCGGCCAATTTTAATTCATCCTTGAGTTATGATAATCAACGAATATCACAAATGAATGAAAACCTGAATTACTATATGCTCATGTAAATTGTAACATATGATTGACGCATATGTTGTAGATGGCATTTGCAATGCCCGTGCTCCATCTGGCGCCAAGGCATGTCATTTTGTGACCACAATACAGACATCTGTCATAACATAATTAAGGTGTAAATGTCCGCTAACTGTAGATTTTCAAACTGTCATAAAGGGCAGAAGTGGAGCCGGGGGGCTTGTGGGCTGTAGCCCCCTGTCGGAGAAACCTACCCCCCATTGAGGAATCTGCAGCTGCTCTGTCGGAAAAATTAAGCTCGTCGTTGTGGCAATCGCGGCCACAATTCGGTTTAAATCAGACGTCGTGTTGGATAGATCCAGGTGAGGAGCTAATTAGTGACATATTATGAGGCTCAGAAATGCGAATTTGCTACTGATTCCAATGTTTACGCATTTTATAGAAATTTACCGTTTGGTTAGCACCCCTCCCCCATCAGGGAAGCCTAGCCCATCGTTGGAAATTTTCTGTCGCCATCCCTAATAAAGAGCTGACTATATGTCCCACATGTTTAACTGCAACATTCTGAACGCATCTAAACCTACGCAATTGTCTCTGTCTTCAACGACACCTATAATTATCTCTGCAACATCTTTTATGTAAGTACTGCATCACGTAAATAATGATTCAACCTTTGGTTTTTGCATTATTTGCATGCACATCTGTGTTGAGCAGATAGTTGAGAATTGGCTTTATAGTATACTGATCATCAGTTCTGTGAAAGGACAGTGAATTTACCTTCCTCCCTTCAGCACCTCGCTCTCCGGTTAATCCTGGAAGCCCAAGTGCACCCTAGAATGAATCAGGACACAATAGATAAAATAATGAATATATCACAGGTACACTCCACAGGTATGCAGAAAACCGTTTCATTTCGGTACGGCACAGGCTCCTTGGCACTTCAGGGATGAAAGATTCGTTAACTCACACTGACGCTGTGGCCGACAATAAATCCAAATGATCAATGCTAGCATCTCTGTACGGGGTCCAGCCTATATCAAGAACTTTCTGTGTATAGTAACGGCGTTTCTGGACAAAAGCTGTTCCTGGTAAAGACACGGAGTATCTTTTCACACTTCGGTTTTCTCAGGAAGTCCATTCTGTGGTCAATTAGATTCTCTAAATAGGCTGACCCCTTCAACACGGAGAAA
>OFHS01000387.1:14907-37800 GCA_900245855.1 Calvadosia cruxmelitensis
GCAAATATCCCACTGCTATTCACAATCCACAAAGACACATTTTATAGATCTACTCCTAAATTCTCAACTAGATCTAATGCTAAAAACTCCATTTATACATGGGTCAATGTAGTCGCCGTTTTTGGTTGTAGCCTGCACTCCGTTTGATGACGTTAAATGACTGTGCTGCTTCCTTGACTTAATACATCAGTTTGTTAATCACCCACAATTGTCAGCATTGCTTGACGAGGAAGACGAGGAAGCGCTGCATTTTTTAGAGTCACTTGAAGTTGAAGAATTTGAAGACATAAAGTCAGGCTATAGGATTAGATTTGTGAGTCTCGTATTGAGAATAGATTTGTCTTGCCTTTGTTTTTAGGGAGAACCATGATACAGTCAAACCTGTATTAGCGGCCACCTCTATAGAGCAGCCACCTGTGTATAAAGGCCACTCTTCATAACTTCAAAATGACATTTTCTATAGAAATCAACCTGGACAGAAAGGCCACCTGTCGATAAAGGTCATTTTTCTCAGTTCCCAGAGGTGACCGTTATAGACAGGTTTCACTGTAGTTGCTTTGCTGCCAGTTTACGCTGTAATGGAATGGCAGGAGCTGAGTTAATTGAGAATTTTAGTACTGTGTAGATGGTGTTGACAGCAATGATACTTGCTTGAAAGCAGTTTGTTTTTAATGCAGACAGTGCCAGCTTCCACTTGCCGTTAATCTTTGCGCCAACAAAGCCTGACTCCACAAACTTGATAGCAGTCTCCTGTCACATAACCTTGCCGCCAACATGGTGCTGAAACTCGAATAATTTGAGCTGAAGAGACTGAGATTACTTTCAATCCCAAAACACCCAAGTAGACACTTGACTGATTCAATTGTTAATGGAACAGCACTGGTGACAAATGTCGGTACTTTGAAACCATTCTGCAGAATGATGCCCTTTCATAGTGGAAGGCAATTGTTTGACATTTCTTTGGCGGGCAGGTACTCACACTTTGAGGAAACATCTTACAATCTGGCAGCGTCAAGCATGACACAGGCAGCTTTCACATTTTCGTCTAGGTTCTTTGTTTACAAAAGCCCCAGAATGGTTAGGCAATCAGCTATGCTGGCCTTGCTGAGATACTATTTTCTAAGTTCTTGTTTGGGAATTTCCTGGCAGTTCTCATTCAAGTATCATCATCGTGCTAGCAACAAATTGCCCTCCTCTCTTGCAGGTCACATTTGACCAGGTAAAAGATACTCAGGTCATGTTTGTTACAGTGAAAACTATATGTAATAGTCGCCTTTGGCACATGAGGAAAATTACCTTTATAGACAGGTGGCCTTTTTGTTCAGGTTGATTTCTATAGAAATTGTCATGCGTGGGTTATGAAGAGTGGCCTTTATGCACAGGTGGCTGCTGTATAGAGGTGACTGCTAATACATGTGTGACTGTATTGTCATCTGAGATGTTTTTCAGTTTTTAGCTAGTGCAAGACCACTTGGTTCCATGTTTACAGACCCAATTTTGATACATCTTTGCTTTTTGTTTAGCTATTTTCTAGCAATCCATACTTTGAAAATGCAGAAATTTGCAAAGAATTCATGCTTAGCGACAGGGGAGAACAGACATGTAAAGCAACAGCCATTGCCTGGAAACCAAAAATGGTGAGTCCATTGTCCACATGCAACCGTCAAGTGACATTTGTCCTATCGTTGAATTTGATTTTGCCGTAATTGTAAAGTGCATATGATTAGCAATTGACACTCTTGTGGCGTATTGTTTTGATGCTGCAAGTGAAATCATCAGGTACACATTTTAGATTGTTGGCTGGGAGTAGTAGAAGTAAATTGGCAGTTAAAGTAATTCTCAAGTAAAGATGCAAAATTAAACCAATGCAAAATTATCATAACCTCGTTGCATCCGGTGAAGTGGTGAACCTATTTGCTTTCTGCCTTGAATGCGTCAGAGCATCAATGCCTGTCGAATGTAGGCCTATATGCAATATACAATGTTTGCATTAAAATAATGCAGTATTTTATCTTTGCCTTTTCATTACTGCATCCACACGTAGTCAGCAACCTCTCCTTCTTGATGGAGAATGCATGTGTTACACATGTGGTATAATAAACCTGTAGCCCTATTGCTATTTATATTGGCATTCGTTTTGAATGCAGATGTAATTCTCGCAGTGGGTTGCAGTAAAGTGCAGACGAGAGTTTTTGCAGTGATACGTTTGCTCTGCAAAGTAGTTTCAGCACAAACATATTCAATCACTGTTCATGCTAACGTAATGAGCTGGCATTCAGTTGTTGAGCATTCTGTTCAGACATTGAATAGTTCTAAGATTGAACTGAGTAGCAAACACATTCTAACGTCAATATCTTTGACCGTCTGTGTTTTATTTTATCATGTCTTTGTTTCTCGAAAGGATCTTACCAACCGGCACAGTAAACAAGAGGCCAAGTCTGGATTGAAGCGCGGACTCGAAGAGCCTGAAAGTTTTTTCTCTTGGTTCACCGACCAACTGGATGGTGGCGCCGATGAAGTAGGCGAGCTTATAAAGGATGAGATATGGCCTAATCCGCTGCAGTATTACCTGGTATGACTTATCATGATGCCATTTCCAATGCCGCATCCATTGTAATACCATGTTTGAATGTTCTTAGATCATCGACAGACTGACACCTGTTGCTCTCATATGTCATTGATCTATGCAATCTGAATTCCAAGATGCCGTTTCTTTCCTCTCCTCAGATTGCCAGTGGTGATGTGGATGATAACGATGACGATGTAAGTTACCTGACAGGAACGTTAATCTGTTTATTCTCTTGAGTTGTCTTTTTGGGAAAATGTGTGAATTCATTTTTTTATAATAAGACATGTTCCTCTGGTTGAATTATCGTGCGGCAGAAGTTGTGGCAAGTTCCAGGCTTGATTCGTCGTGGCAATCTATTGTTATTCTACAAAGGCTTACATTCTGAATTAGTCTGTACTGTCTGTTTTGTGATTGGATTTGTTGACTCTATCCGTGAAGAATAAGACTGGTGCTTGATTCGTAATCATGCTGCTTGCATAACCTACACAGTCTCAATATGCGTACGACGGAAAAGCGCAATCAGAGTTAATTCTAAGGAATTATTATTTGATTTGTCGTTGGTCTTTTGTTTGTACAGGACGATAACATTGTTGTGATCGAAGATGAAGGCGTTGATAATAAAGATGATGACGACGACGATGATGACGATGACGACGATGATGAAGTCATCGAAGAAGAATACGAGGTTGAAGAAGGAGACGATGGCATCGATGACGACGACGATGATGAGGAAGAAGAGGTATCCCAGGTGAGGAGGTCACAACAGATATTTCACCAAGAAAGGGGTCTGCTTATGATGTCGCAATTTACCTATCTTAAGCGACCACTTTTTATCTGTCCCTCGGGTGGTCACTTAAGACAGGTTTTGACTACATTTGCTAGAATAAGGATTTGGTTGGAATTATAAATCCTTTTCAAAATTAACTAATCAGTACAAATTATATCCAACAGTTCTTTTACCTGAGGCATTCTTGAATGGTATCAACTCCGGCCATAAATGTTTGCTGGGACCTCACATTAAAAGCAAACAGAACACAATCGCCACTAAACAGAAGGACAGCACTAAACACAACACGGAAAATTATGCTTTGTTTTGCTTGATTAATATTACCGAAAGTGATGGGGAAGTGCTTAAATACTAATACTGGTGGAAGAATAGTGGCTTTCGAAAAAGAAACATTTGTGATGATAGCGGTATGGAGCGATATATTTAACAAACCGCTAAAACTTGGGACTTGGGAAGTTTACGATTGTCGATGAAATACCGGTAATGCCAATAACTTGGCAGAGTTGACCGTCTATTTGTTTATGTATGCAACGGTTTTTGCTTATTGTAGCGTACTTTTTCTGCATTTTCTATTAGCCTTAGCCTCATTTTCTAACATACCGTAGTATGTTTCTTGTTTATATGTTATTTTTTCTATGTTCATGTTACCAATAGTATGCAATATTCCAAAACAATGCCGTATTAAAAACCGTAGCGATGGGACATAGGCTTTATGACGGTGTTATTATTATTATGTATAACCAATATGTATCTTAACTGGTGTACACTTTACAGTGAACTCAAATTCAGTTAATATCACGTTGGCTGGTCTCTCGTTTCCAAACGTTCTGTTGCAAATTAATGGGTACTTTTACACCGACCTTGCTTCATCGTCCATTTCACCTTTGATAATATCCTGTCTCAATTTATAGGCATTTTCATGTGCAGAGTTGAGTAGCTGGGTTGTGTTGTGGAAACTTGCCAGACTGTTGAAACATGTTCTCAGTAATTTTCACATAATTATTCTGAAAGTAGTTAAATACTCAACAGATGTAGATAATCACATGCAGCTTAATCATTATGCGTAGTGATTTGTATACGATCAACTTGTGTGCAATGTATTACATCGTGTGAGACCTTGTTAAGAATGCATCTGATTTTGCTGTTCGGTTCTTAGGAAGGAGACGACTCGCTTCTTCAAGATGAAGATGATGACGATGAGGAAGACTGAGATGCGTGATATCCTGCCGATTGTTGTAAATATAGATCAATGATGGCAGTTGTACATGAACTAGTTGGGGTCGTCGTTTGGCGGAGAGCAGGACTGAACAACTATGACTTCTTGCCTGCAAACCGATTGGACAAACAGGCTGTAGGTTTTGAAGAGGCGGAATGCTCTCGATTCCTGGAAGGATCGACGCATCATCCTATCATACGGTATTCTCTTCTGGAAACATTTTGTACAGAGCACCTGTACCCAAATATCATGATCAGCGATTATGATGTGAAACGTCTGCAACTTAAGCTAATTTCAATGTATCGCATGTTGAAAGAGTCCTTCCGTTGCTCGTGTGATTGGAGCATGAATAACTGAACTTACTTGTGTTAGGTTTGAAAAGTACATGCTTTTAATTGCTTTGTTAATGTGGCACTGTTTATTGTATAATTGCATGAGTTGTTTGTCAGTGACGTGAATTGTAATCAATTAGTGTGATGATGACCCACTTAGTGGTTTTCACGTTAGTTGTTTCTCTTTTAATTCATTCTGATTTGATTTGTTGCTTCGTCAATTGAATTCACTCATTCCGGGAATAGTTGGCGTTTTGGCACTCAAGGTTGCCTCGAAAATCAACAACTAACCATGATATGAAAAGCATTCCACATTTTAATTGTTCTTAACTTAATTTCCAAATCTACCAATCGTACCAACGCATTTACTCATGCTTAAGCGCCAGACCTACCCCAATTATGCAGTCATTGCTTTTTGGCTCCGAACGTTAGCTACTACAGTCAAACTTGTATTAGCGACCAGCCGACCACCTCTATAGAGCAGCAACCTGTGTATAAAGGCCACTCTTCAGAAAAATGACACTTTCTTTAGAAATCAACCAGATCCCATACGTGGCCATTATAGACAGGTTTGAAGTTTCACTGTAGTGATCTACAATTATACATTGATAGACATGGTTAGCTAGTAATTGTAAAATCTTCAACTTCCATGCTTATGCTATCTTCAGGCAGTGATGGTCATACAATTTAGATAATAAATGTACGTTCTGATTTCATCAAGCATTGAACATTCTCTGATCACCTTAGCAGGCGAAATAGCTTGCAATATAATAGAATGGTTTAACCTTAAAAGAATCACAACTGAAGACAAAATATATCATTTTCCTTCTTTGATTTTCTATAAAATTAAACAATCTCCATCAGGATTCTAATCCATTTCATTCAGCAAAATATTTCAGGAATGTAGAAGAAAAACTACTAATATCTCGTACAAATATTTCATTTAATGAAGCATTGGGTATAACTGTTCTGGTATTCTTTGGCTTTCGTTTGCCCTGAAGCAGTGTCGATCGTTTTGCTTTGATAAACTAGTTTTCAGCGTGACAGCATGATTCGAAATCAAGGCAGGTCGCTGTTGGTAATAGACCTGGGGTTCAATTTGATACCATGGCCAGTCTGGAAAAAAGAAACATCCAAGAAAGTGCAGGGCTTTGAACAGTGTGACAAACAAAACGAAGCACACTCCTGTATTGTGTTCTGCACAAATAAGCTCCATTATCTGATACACAGTGCAGGTATTCAAAATTTATTGCCAGGAACATGTACATTGCTGCGAGAATCTATTCCATGATCGTAATTATTATATTTGAGACAAAGCACATGTCACTTGCCTTTAAAATTAACTAATTTAATTAAGTTGCTGTGTAACAAAATTCCCATCGTTTATTTTAGCCTCATGAATTTTGCACAAAAGGGCGTCGTCATTCAGTTCTTTACTTCTGACTCCCTGCTCTCTCATTTTTCCCTGCAATAGTTGGAAGCTCTGAAAACATAACTTGGGATTGGTACAGCGAAAACTAAAATATATTTTACAGAGAGGAAGTCTACCCGCATTTCTAGAACTGTGAGCAGCGTCTTGATACCGCTCCATGAGACCACATTTGCTCAGCATAATTTTCGCTAACATCGCACAGTAGCGAGAGAAAGGAAACATGTGTCGTTTATGGTTCATATAAATATGGCAAAGTCAACCGATATTTATAACAGGCATACAACTGCTGCTAGCTTACCGCAGATGGCCATGAAGTCCCTTCAAGCCTGCAGCTCATTTTGAAATAGAACTCTTTCAGAGATCAATTCATCGATATCTCCTTCGCTACGCTCTAATATAGATGCCAGGATATCACGAGTGTGCTGACCGAGGAGAGGTGGGGCTTGGTGGTCGATGCCGGGTAGTTCTGATGTGTAATTTACTGCAGGACCTGACAAAAAGAAAATGATTATTTGTTTTGGTTCAAATAATAACAAATTCTACTCATGGGTTGAGATTTAAGTAAAACGTAATACTGTAGAGAGAAATATGTCGCATGGAAGAACAACAAAGACTTTGTTCAAATTTTGGATTTGCTAGCAATATATTTTAGGAAAAAATTTAATTAATTATTAAATTAACTGTTTATTCAATTATTTTAATTATATTTCAACCACATCAACCAGAATTTGTGGCAGTGGCTAAGTGGTAATTCCTAATCAATTCCACAGAGCCAAAGCATTGCTTAAATGAACAAATCAAGAAAGTCGTACAGTGAAACCTGTCTATAATGGTCACCTCTGGGACCAGAGAAAAATGACCTTTATAGACAGGTAACCTTTCTGTCCAGGTTGACTTCTATGGAAAGTGTCAGTTTGGGGTTATGAAGCGTAACCTTTATACACACGTGGCTGTTCTATAGAGGTGGCCGCTAATACAGGTTTGACTGAAATCGAAATCATTCTACTTTGCATTGAAACACTACAGTAGACAAAATAAATAACCAGGACAGTAGGTTAGCATTTACATCTATGGAATATTAAATAATTAAAAAGCAATCATGTCCAATTGTCCATATTGTTGTGTATTACCTGGTATGTGGATTTCGCCAACCGTTGGATGCTTCAGAGTTTGAACCAGACCAAGATGATTCACCTATCATTCAAACATACAACGTATAATAAACTAACGGAAAAAAAGAAATGTTGACACTCAAACAGATCAGTCATCGAATCCTGACCACGGGTGCTTTGACGTAACGACCTAGCCATCATCATCATCATCATCATCATCATTTATTGTGTATACCCAATAAGCTATAGGCATTTTTCATGGGACACAGTCTTTACATTATAAACAGGGAAAAGTTAGAATACAGTGTAACTCGGTTAATATCACACCCTCGGGAAAATAGTAAAACGTGATATAAGACTCATTTTCTTTGATTTGTCACCCTCAATGAGGCAAACACAATGAAAAACACTTCATCAAATTTTTCTTTCACGACAATTACGGTGCCTATAAATCCAAGCAAGGCAACAATTCACGGAAAGCGTGACAATAAGCGAGTGTAAACATAAAGATCCTTTGAAAATCCGTGATAATAACCGAGATGTGACAATATCCAAGGTGATATTAACCGAGTAGAATAATAGAAAAGCTAGCGGAATTTCATTTTCCGTGACAATAACCGAGACGTGATAATATCCAAGGTGATATTAACCGAGTTATACTGTACTGTATAAGCATGTTAACAGGAAATAGATTTTAAATGGACAATATAAAGGAAACAATTTATACAAAGTAATAGTCCATAGAAATTTAACAGACACAACAAGAACAATAGACAAGGTGCAAACGATGCCAACGGGGACCAATCGTCATGAACAGCGGACGAAGAATAGAATGCGACGAGCAGACAACATAGCGATGAATGAAAAGATCAGTAAATATCATTTCATGCTAGAATTGGTCTGATTACTAGAGACATGGAACGATTACATTAAAATCATCATTGAATAAGGTCACCTGGGGATCCTCAAAGACTTCTTTCATCGAATTGATAGGCCCAAAAGGAATTGTGGTTTGAGAAAGTTTTGCCTCCCAGTAAGAGGTGTCGTGCTCCACAAGCCTGAAAGTGAATAAATTAGGCATTGAATTACATGTCGATAAAGAACAACTTACAGGAGCAATGGAAAATGCAAAGCAGTGACCTTCATAAACACTTTAAACAGGATACAGTGAAACCTGTCTATAACGGTCACCTTTGGGACCTGAGAAAAATGACCTTTATAGACAGGTTGCCTTTCTGTCCAGGTTGATTTCTATAGAAAACATCATTTTGGGGCTATTAAGAGTGGTATTTATACACAGGTGGCTGTTCTATAGAGGTGGCCGCTAATACAGGCTTGACTGTACACTGAAAACTATAATTGTTTCTCAATTTTCTTATAATAAGACAGGTTTTGGTTGTTCTAGATCGTGGAATATTCCTTGAGAAATGAGAAATTTTGCTCTGAAAAACGAGAACATTATTTTTGTAGTGTATTCTCAAACAAGATGACAGAGATCTGCCGAAACAAGATCATTAGGATTACCAATTTACACAAAATCTACAATCTACGGTCAGCCATCATAAGATTTGTTTCCTTTGATGGCATACTTTTCAGATAACATCCTGATCAACTCTGTTCTGTTTTCCACTCGATTTCTATTCGTTGCAAATCGTTCATCCTTTGCCAAGTTTGGAATGTCCAATATCTTAAAAACAAAGAGAGCAAAATAAGTACAGTCGAACCTGTATTAGCGGCCACCTCTATAGAGCAGCCACTTGTGTATAAAGGCCACTCTTCATAACCACATAATGACACTTTCTATAGAAATCTACTTGGACAGAAAGGCCACCTGTCTAGAAAGGTCATCTTTCTCAGGTCCCAGAGGTGACCATTATAGACAGGTTTCACTGTACTCTATTTTGGAATATCAAGTAACAGAAAGTTCACCTAAGCATCTTCATTGGAGCAAATTGCATGAATTTCAGAGCATGAAAAGTATCACACATGCTATTATGTACCTTGCAAAAATTGGCAAATGCAGCATCGTTTCCAACCCCAATGACAAGGCGTCCATCCTTTGTAGAGAACGCCTGAGGCAGAAGAAAGAAGTCATGGTCTAAAATTGTACCTCAAAATGCGACATTGTGCTGTCTCCCATAAACCATGTTTTTGCATAATTATA
Source organism: Calvadosia cruxmelitensis (assembly GCA_900245855.1). Classification (NCBI taxonomy): domain Eukaryota; kingdom Metazoa; phylum Cnidaria; class Staurozoa; order Stauromedusae; family Kishinouyeidae; genus Calvadosia; species Calvadosia cruxmelitensis. Next base: position 24,520 of record OFHS01000387.1, read on the forward strand.
TGTTCAATCCCAATTTCAAACATAAGAAATCAAAGTACATGTATTCATAAAATATGGCCAGTTGTGGAAAGAAACAAGCCAAAGGGGGATTTTAGAGGCAAGGAGTCTGATACTCTGGGCAGAGCGGAGGACGTTTACTCCACATTATCTACTTCAAATACCATCACAACAATGTAAGGTATTCATATAGTTACCTGATACGGTACAAGGCTGTGATGTGCAGTTCCAAGGCGTTTGGTTAACATTCCAGCATTGAGATAGCTGCCAGCAATATGAGACAGAACAGCCGTCTGAAAGAATTAGTTTATGATGTCAATATAAAATGCTCTACAGCAACTAAGAATGTCCTCAACAGAAAATAAGAACAGAATTTTTTAAGGGCCTCACAATATAATCTCTCGTCATTCATTGGTGTATCACAAGTCACATGTTAGGACAATACACAATACAGAGGACAATATCTTGCCAAATGAACAGCAAACATCACAAAAGGACAAACCTGAGATGCTAGCAGAGAGCAGTCGATCCTTGCCCCTTTGCCAGTTCGATACCTTTCTATCAATGCCGCCATGACAGCACCGTGCGCGAAAAGACCAGTGGAGATATCTGTCACAGCAACACCAACTCGACATGGCTCACCACCCTAAAACAATTCACAAGGAACTACACTTAGTCATAAAAAGAACATAATTGGCAAGTTTATCGTTGACTGATGCAGACGAAGTTGTAAACAAACACAAAAGAAATGGGTACTGTATATTCTATGTGCAACACACTTCTAAGTAAGATTCTAAACGTAGGAGTTAAACTACATAAAGCAATGCTGTATATGGATATATCTGAATTCAATCTCAATTTGATAATGTTCTGTCGTGGCACGCCCGAAGACAATAACCACAACGAGCTTTACTTCTCAGAACATCTCATGACGAGGACACGAACAAAACTAAATTACGTTACAGAATACAGTGACTCTAGGTTACGACATAACAGCATGACATCATTAACACCAAAGAGATTAACACAAGAGAACAATATAAAGGAAAATAACCGGAAACACGACAGCCAATACATATGACGACAACAGGAACTGCACAGCAATGTTCTGTCATGTCTGATTACAAATGGTGACCTGGACATTGCTTTGAGAAATCATCATTGCCTTGATTAACAAATTAGCTACGAATTACTGCAGTGTTGTCAGCGTTCATTACCTCAGGTCCAGTGATATTCATTAAACCGCCCATTGCTGCCACTGACACATCGTATCCCGCTCTATGAGCGTAAGGACCACTTTGACCAAAACCAGTAATGGAGCAATGGATCAGTCGCGGACAGGTGTGCTTCAACGACTCGTAGTCTAATCCAAACTTCTTTAGTTTTCCTGGAAGGAAATTTTCTACCAAGACATCACTCTGCTGTGCAAGCTAGAATCAACAGATAAAAACTGGCATGCATGTTTACAGTAGGCAACAAAACCAAATACAATCACTCGCATTATGCATTCATCTGTAATCTCATATTGATATTCCCGAATCGGCCTGTCAGGAGTTTATAATGCTACTCATTTTAAATGTTTAAATCTAGGCACTTCGGTCAGCATAAGCAGATCTCCCAAACCTAAGTCAAACCTCTCACCAATAACAACAATCTTAATGGGGCCGACTGGAATTAAAGTGAAGTTAATTAGACTCAAATCAATTTCAAGATGACGCAAGCGGGACTTGTACGTAAGGAGATCTGGCTCCAATATGCTGAGTCTCAAACCTTTAGAAGAAACAGGCTAAGTGACATATTCAACACGACGGATAACCATGTGCGGCATTGCATGACCTCATCACGTGACAGATCACTACATGCACATTGTGCAACAACCTCACACATCAGGGAAGTTGCACTTTCCTTGCAGCTCATTTGTTATTGCAGTTCATCTAGCCCCTGCTATGAGCTTTGCTTCTGATCAATCCCAACCCCCTCCATATATGTGGCAAGTACCAGGCTCCTTATCATCTACCAGTTTCCAGTATGAGAGGTGACATTACTTGGATAGGATAAGAGTTGTGCTTCGATAAGGGCGCAAAATGAACACACCCTCGTCAACCAAGTACCATGGGCAAGTAAATTCATACTGACGACTTTAAATGAAAGTTGAATTTCTGGTTGAGGACAATGCCTTCCTACACATCATTCATTTTTATACAGATAATTCCTTACATTATGATGTTCTGTTATATCTACCCGTGGCTATACTCCCTTTTGTGACCTTTATTCATGGGAACTGTTGCAGATGCAAATCCGGCAATGAAAGGCTCCAGGAAGAACCCTATAATTCATCTACCACAGTTTCACACAGGAGAAGATGTAGGTAGGATGTGAGATCGATACCTCTTTCACAAGTCCAACTCCCTTTGGCTGCTTCAGATCAATGCAAACACTCTGAAAATAAATAAATAATAATAATAACATCGTCAATTTATCCCTACCATCGACCCTATTTATTATAAAGCAGGATAATGTCCCGATGTTGCTTAATTAACCATGGATGCCCATTTGTCATACAGTCAAACTCATTTAATATCTCGCAAAGCCAATTTCCATTTGTTACTACTAGTAGTATAAATTCTCATTTAAGACGCTACGATTGCTTTTAGCCTACTTGGTCCGGTAAATATCCCAACTCGCTTTGTATCCAAGTTTTGGTCTGCACAGAGGGCAAGATACAGGTTTGACTGTAATATCAAAGTAAACTCAGTCAGGATCCAACCTGCAGGTAATAACGAAATGAAGGTATCTCTTTGTTTTCACGAGGGTAACCAAGTAAGACAAGGATGTGTTCCCCTGGGGTCCTTGGCATATGACCCACACACAAGTTTCAGTGAATAGATGTGTTCTAGCTATGAAGGGTGTTGAATCCATGATCCTCGATAGGCAACCGTGCATCCCAATAATTAGACTACACAAACAGCGAGGTCACATTGTATTACAAAAAGTAGAATCCAATTAAAAGCACTGCATCATACATTAAATCCACTCATTTCAGGAACTACATCGATCATGACACTGAAGCCGATGCATGAACATCTTAATCGATAAATCGAAATAAATGTGTAGTAAATAATAGTGTAATATTGATATCCGATAATATCAGAAACTATTTCTGAGCATTCATTTTGGATTGGGAAAAATTAAAGCATATCAGGATCGAAGCAGATTTGAAAATCTCCAAATCAACTGTCTTTCTTCCACTGAAAATAATGACTTATTAGCTACTGCCGAATAGGCACTAGTTACTAATTTCCTTACAAGGAAATACAGTCAAACCTGTATTAGCAGCCACCTCTATTAGAGCAGCCACCTGTGTATAAAGGCCATTCTTCATAACCCCAAAATGATACTTTCTATAGAAATCAACCTGGATAGAAAGGCCACCTGTCTATAAAGGTCACTTTTCTCAGGTCCCAGGGGTGACCGTTATAAACAGGTTTCACTGTACCTTTTTGTTCCTATTAACTGACAGGAAATAAACACTTTCATCTCCAAGGAATGGCGGTCCCCATCCACGTGTTTCATCTCCACTTCCTGGGAACATGAACGAGAAAGAAGACTAGTCTCACATTATAATGCTACATTCAAAACACAGAACATTTTGGAAAAAGTTCCAAAATGTATATTATATCTATTAACAACAAAGAACGCGCTGTGGTGCAAAATGTACATGTCTCATATACTGACATGGTTCTAAAGCCATCATGTGCTTAAAAGCAGACTGCACATTTGACCACAGTCCAAACAGTGTGGATATGGGTCGAAGATGGTTGCTAGAGTGATGAACCGGGCTTAGAACGAGAGAGATAATTGAAAGACAGAAGAAATGTAGAAAATTGGCTCCAAAGGCAGTAACGACATGTCCTTCAATAAATGAAGACTTTCCTTGAAGAGCAGCAAATCCTAAGGAACGTGTTGTTGTCTACCTTAGTCATAACTGGTTCACATTTATGTGCAAAAAATCTATATGTCATAACTGGCATAATATGGGACACAGTTCAACAACTTGAATAGTAACTTCTACGGCTACAACGACATGGCAGCTCAAAACGACCTTCAAAACCCTGAAAGAACCCTGATGCTACGGACAGCAACACAAAACTACACGTTCTGCATGGGAGACTTGCAAAAGTACCAGCGGAGCTGATCTGCAATATTGAAGGGTACAACGAGGCGTGGCGAAAATTGGATTTGACCTAAGGCCGCCGCAACGATCAGCTCACTGAAGTGTGCTTAATAGAATTGGAAAAAATGAAACCAGTCCGACGAGGCAATGCTATGTCCTTTCTAGACTACGCAACCATTCTCCAAAACGTCGTGACACAACCGAAGAACGGCGGGCATAACACCGACCTCAACTCCACGGGATTGTTAAAGATCATCATGAAGAAAATATGTGACGAAAGACCGAGAGCGATGCGATCGCAAAGTGAATGAGGGGCACTCTATCAACTCAGTCCGTGGACTCAACGCGTGGCTGGAAAAAGAATCTATAGTGAAGAGCCAGGCTTACTCATTGGAGCCACTCAACCCGAAGCCACGTCAGTCCGGATCAGTCAACGCAGTGCGAGGAAAAGACGGTGCCAAAGTAAAAAAGTGTGCACAAAGGCGGTGATGACCACTACTTGGCCGACTACAGCAAGTTCGTGGCAACCAACACAGATGAGAGGTCGAAGACTGTAAAAGACAGCTGCGCCTGATTTAGCTGTCTCAAGCCAGACCACCCTTCGTGGGAATGCTGTTCCAAGAAGACGTGCAACAAGCAAAGTTGTGAAAACGCACCATGTCCTTCTGCACAATGAAGCAGTCGTCTCAGCCAGCACCAGTGGATCAAAGGACAATGCGCCCAGCGGGAAGACAAGATAAGGAAGCTTGTTGCTGGACACTAGGGCCCAGCTCTCCTTCGTCAGGAAGACCTTTGCAAAAACCCTCGGATTACAGGGACCAGCAACCTTCGTCAATTTATCGGTAGTCAGAGGACAACAGACATAACACCAGAAAACTGATGCTGAATATCCAAGAAATTGGCGGTCGAGGCAAGAAATACGAAATCGACGCCATCGAAATGCCAAAGATCTGCGCTGACGTCATCCCACCTAACCAAGAAACGCTTCAGAGTTATGACCATATACGTGGGATTGAATGCCAACTACCAGGCCGGACCAGTGGATGTCCTTGTAGTAGTCGACCGGCTGTTATGCCTGCCTATCACATGACTATCACATGTATAAGCTGATCACGTGACTATCACTTTTGTACATAGACGTTCATTTATAATCTGTCAAGAAGTTCTTGTTTCATGCGTCATCGTGCTCGGTTGACTTATTATGATCTTCGACATTCATGATACAGCTGCTGATTAGCATTTAAGGCCTAACATTTTGGTAGCAGAGGGTGGGTTTCTAACCAGTTGGCGTGATTACTGTTGGTATCGCGTTGCTAATCGGTGTTTCTAATTTTACTGCGTCACCGATTATTTATTGTGTATCCGTCTCGATTGAGGAGATACACCAAAGAGAATTGGTTCTTTTGAAGAACACCAAGTTGGAAATATGGCGGCGAAGACCTATTCAGTGGAAGATTTTTCGGCAATTATAACCGAATCAAAGAGGATACCGGATGACGTATTGGCAAACCTGGAGGGTTTGTCGTTACCCTATCTCATTATTATGAGAGATTGCCTAGTGGAAACAAGGACACTGGTTACACAATTAGAGGCAGCGGAGGAAATTGCCACTACCCGTGTGAAAGAGTTGCAAAGAGAACTTGTCGATATACAGGCAGACTCTGAGCGACTCCAATCATTCGAAACAACGCGGCAACGTGAACTTATCGACCTGCGCAGTAACTTACAGAAAGCAACACTGGAAGCAGACGATCTCGAAACGTTGTTACAAGAATTGGAAAGGAAAAACCGCGAACTGCGTGTTCAGATACGACAAGATGAACTGTCGACTCCGACGTCGAAGCCTGGCAACGTTGGCCTCCAAAGACCGGTGAGATCATTCCAGAATACGTTGGATGCTGATTTTATACAACCTGTAACTATTTCTAATTTTTGCCTTGATTAAAGTATGTTACGTAGCCCCGATCACCTTTTGTATAGTCCTCCGATTGTAGCAGGCAGCGACATGAGCAACGTTTTTGGAATGAAGCTAGATATATTTTCGCAAGTTTCGGCTGATGCCAGTGTTTCTGATCGGAACGTTGCACTTGCGCTGATAAATGTTTGGCGAGTGTATTACCCCATGGTGTTTGGTCGCGCGATTTATTCGGAGCTGTTGATGGTTTGCCCGTATTAAAATCCTTGCAGCGCATGAGTCACAAAGAGAAATTCAATGGTGGCAATTCGATCATTGAATTTTCCACATGGCTTTACGATTTATCGCTTATTATTTCTACCACGAAGGCTAGTCCAACGGTCGTCAGTGCTGCGATTCCTTCGTTGTTAAGATCCCCTGCACGTGATCAATGGACTCTTGAGTTTCATTCTCCTCGTAATCATTTCCTTGATCCATTGCAATTCTCTCGTTGATTGCTCTTAAAATGCATCCTGACATGCATGAAGTTGATCTCGAGAAGACCATTCGGGCGTCTAAACAGTTATCTGATTCTATAGACGAATTTCATAGACGTTTATATAAATTGATTACTCCATATTATCAACGGAAACTGCGAACCCCTGAGGAAATAGAGAATGCTATTCAAGCGCAGTTTATGGCCGGTCTTAACGAATCACAAAGTCGAAAAATGCGCCCTTTCGATTATCAAAAACTAACTTTTCCTCGATATTTAGATGAAGCCCGTCGGCAGGAGGCCCTATTGCAGGCCAAACGAGTGAAAAATGTTACATATTCTGATGAAGGCGTTATTTTGATAATAGAAGCAGTGATGGTCTTAATACCTCCACTGTCAAGAAGCCGAACTCGAGGGAACACCATCCAGCCTTAACGTGCCATCACTGAGGTAAAGCTGGCCACAAACAGTCTGACTGCGTGGTTGCTTGTAAACGATGTGGCCCTCCTCCTCATGGCCGTGGTTCTCACTTGTGGTCAGAGTGCACATTGCCCTCAGTCAAGGAAAAGTATGAGAAATGGTCCAAAAAACAACTAACTATCAAACCTACTGTTACGGCGAACCCACTTCAAGATGCCTCAACTGCAGAATTGCGTGCATTATTGTTTGACCGTGAACAGTCGGAGTTTGATTCAGAGTTACGGTAGCACAAGCAGCAAAACCTGCTGATCACAAACCTTTGACTGTTGTTGGGGTCAATTCCGCATCTCATTCTATTGGTCCTAAAATTTTTGAAAGTACCACTTTACAGGACAAAGTTGCAGTTCAGAGTCTTATCGACACAGGCTCTCAAGTTTCTTTAATTTCATTTAATACGGCAGCTACGTCCATCAAGATCAACACATATGTAGATGATATATGCGATAGCGTAATGACGAGAATGGAAGCAGAGGAGCTAACACAGGGCATCACAGCAGCACTGAAGTCTGGTGGTTTCACCCTGAAGAAATGGCCGTCCAACGACAAAGAGCTGTCCGTCACTAGGGAAGAAGGCCTGGAGACAAAACAGTGAAGGAGATTGACCACCAAGAAGAAAACATCCTGGGAGCAGTCTGGCAATCAGAAGAAGACAATATTACATTTCGAGTGAAGAAGTTACCTGAAGAAGAAGCTTTTACCAAGAGGACAATCCTCAGACGCATTGCCCAAGTGTTTGGCCCAATTGGTTTGGCAGCAGCAGTCTTGATTTAAGGCAAAATAAAGATGCAACAATTATGGACCAAGGGCCGTCACTGGGATGACTTTGTGGGAAAGGACATGCAAAATGAGTGGAATTCATTCTTCAAGGGTTACAGCAACTGGACACGATTACATTTCCACGTTGCCTGACGCCTTCCAATGCCAAGCCACGCCCTTCGCTGCACGTCTTCTGAGATGCCAGCAGCGACGCATTAGCAGCGTGTGCCTACTTGCGGTGGGAAATCGAAGACAGTGACAAAGCCGAACTTCGACTGGTCACAGCCAAACATGAGTCCCCCTTAAAAGAAGCTGACCATTCCCTGCCTGGAGCTACAAACAGCAGTACAGGGAACGAGGCTAGCCAAGACCATCCGTTCGGAAACGAGGCTGCCCATTGGCCAGATAGTATACTGGAGAAACAGTACCGTGATATTTGGCCAGGATCACAAGTCAAACAACTCGATACAAGCCATTTGTCGCAGCCCGGATTGGTGAAATTCAATGTGAATTGGGTCCGGCTGATTGGCGCCATTGTCCTACGGAATTGAACTGTGTAGACAATGCTTCTAGGGGAATCAGAATATCACAACTGTCTGGAAGAAGGATGCATGGGCCAGAGTCTCTGACGAAGGCAGAAGAGCAATGGCCTACGGTATAATATTAACGAATCAGCCTCTCTTGTATGTAGCCTCTGTTTCGTGCCGATAAAACTAACTGCGCCATCAATTTACCCCAGAGGTGTATTAGACAATGTTGATGGCGCAACCATTTGATTATTGATTATATCTTGAAGTTTGAGCAAGAACCTACTTGTTCTCATTTGAGTCAATTATCAAGGAGAACACTACATGGCGCAGTGAATAGTTGTTCACTTCTTGAATTTTATTATCATGCCGGAATTGTCTGCTGCGCGAAATGTTCGTGCTGGTCTGAAAGGTCACTTACGCCATGCCCTTACTCGCTTGGAAGATTCCATTGCAACGTATGATGCCCTCGACACCACGGCGGCCACTCACGTTGACCATGAACTGTTGAATGCGGCTCTGGATCGAGCTGCCGACTCTTTGCACAAGCATGACACTGCGCACCTTGCCGTTCTCACGTTAGAACCAGTGTCTGAAGATGGCAAAGATCCCGAAGAACCTGATTTGGCGTCACTGGAAGACCAGTTCTACAAGTTGGAGCGTGCTGTCCGACAACGACAAGCGAAGAGCCCTTCTTCTGTGTCTGATAGCGAACTGCTTGGCGACAAGTCAAAGACGTCTTCACGACCGACGGCCATGTCGCCCCGACGCCAAAATGATAAGTCTCCCCCCATTATAGATGAAGATATGGATATAAAATGATTTCTTGACTGGAAAGAGGTTTGGTTAAATTATGCCCAAATTATTGAGTTAGCTAAGCAACCTCATGATCGCCAGTTGGCTACGTTCTGGGGACTTTGTTCCCCAAACTTCTTGTACATGCTACGTCATGTTGTTAAGATCGACCGCACGATGGAAGCAACGTTGGCTGAGGTAATTGAACAGATCACAGCCCACCTTCGTTCTAAGCGTAATCCTAACCTTGATTGGCCATCCTTTCTTACTACACGTCAGTCACAAGGACAATCCATGCAACCAATCTTGTGAACATTGGCCACGGCATCAGCAAGGGTTTTGAATGGATGCAGAGTGCAACAAACTTGCTTATTTAATTTGGTGAGATCAACCATAAATGGACACCACCATTTGGTTTGGGGACAACGACAAGCGGATGAAACCACTCAACGGGTTCCATCCACGGGAGCAATAACACCGAACAATTCCAAACGTTCTAATTCCACTTTTGCTTTATCACGTTGGGCAAACGCAATTTGACGAGCAGTACGTATTGCAAATGGAACAGCGTCCGGTTTTAGTTCAATATGTATTGTATCACCAACCAACGGACCAGACATGGGCCGCAATTGGTCATCAGAATTGTAAACTTCGCGATAAATAGTTTTCAATGTTCTGATATCAGCGTCTTTTTGTTGAGACGACGGCATTTTTGACAAGGAATCGATAAAGTGTCGACAATCGACAATGTTGAAAACGGGCTGATTGGACAATTCAGCATATACGACAAATAGACTGGTTGATGAGCTTGGTGTCGTAGTTTGTAAAGAGCATGACACTGCAGCAAGTGTGAGCAGAGGATGCTACTTTTATGAAAAAAAGTGAATGTGCTGATGTGACGCATGTCACCACTGACAAATTACGCACTGCTGTTCTCGGTTTACGCGACGAGACAATTAAACGTAAGATTCTCACCAAAAGTCCACCCCTCGGTTTAGATGAGACTTTAAAGTTTATGCAAACTGAAGAGTCATCAACTTCCAATATGAAACAGTTGTCGTCTGCGACTGCGATATCCGCTGTCCCTGACTCCAAACCACGAGCTGCGGTGGAGTCAGGGACATTGGCCAAAACATCAAGGCAGAAGAGCAATGGCCTACTAATATCATCCAGCCAGGGTCATGCCAGGAAGAAAAGACGAAAATTAAAATTGCATGCGCAGCAGTTATCGATGAAGATTTCCTGAATACGGCCGAACAACAAGACCTGAATGCTGTTTACCAGTCGACGAACAGTGAGATGGAAGGCATCCCACTGTTCGCCATGAAGGCCACGCACGACAACTCGAAGCGCGTAGCTGTTCTGCCAGCGTTGAACATTGGGGAGCGTGTTGTGGTAAGAGATGGCCGTACCGTTCATCGGGCAGAAGTTGCAGATGCTACGCTGCATCGTGTAACCGTCGAGACAGAGGAAGGGCAAGTCCTCACGAGCGTTCTCACATGCGCCCAACAACTTGTCCTCGCCCTACTCAGCCCGAATCTGCACAGCCGTCATCCTCTGCCTCGCCTGCATCTGATGTTGTGACCACTCGTTCGGGAAGAGCAGTAAAGCCGCCACCTCATTACGGTTTCGATTGCCTTGCCAAGCCACACCCTAACTGCAGCAGACAAGCTGGACTGCTGCACGTATTTGAAGTTTATAGACCCTCATTAATTTCTTTTCGTTTAGTTATCTGTATTTTTATTCTTTCAGCTATTAGTTTTCATCTAGATTTACTTTCGTTTGAATAAGGGGCGAGTGCAGTGTTCTGCATGTTAGCCTCGTTGCATGTCTGTCTCGTACCCGTGTTTGTGGGTTCTTTTCGTTGTGTTGATTGATATTAAAATAGATCTGGTCTGGACCACGTTGCTATCAGCCACGTTATGATTCTTGATTGTTTGGATTGAGTCACCACCCCAGGCTCAACACAAGGGTAGGTCCAAGTTGTGGTACTCTGTCTTCCTACCTTAGTTCTGACCACCCGATTAGGCTGTCGCAATCTGCGCCCATGACCAGTGCAACCTACAATGCAGAGCTTGTTGCCATAGTGAACGATGCTGTCCGCCAAGAAATGCAATCACGCGATGGTGTCATGACGGAAGACAGACAGTGGCGATCAGATGTCAACTGCTACAGTGGCTGGTCATCTCGTAGGCAAATCTGCCACAACTGCCTGCGCGTCGGACACATGTGAACAATGTGCCCAGAGCATTTGCCTGGCTCCTCTCATGGCAACTCATTCATCCCCGCCGGAAGTCATTTCTAGTACGACCAACCATCGCAGTAGGGCCCAAGCACTGCTCAGTACTCGCAGCAGAACTTCGTGCAACCTTATTTCCACCCAGGGCCTTCCCACAAAGGAGCTATGAAGCCCCTGACTGCAGCCGCTATAAGCCAATACATGTATAGCATCAACGATGTCAATGATGAAGCTGTTATTGTGTCACCGTTTCATTCACCCAACAGGAATTACAGCATATCTGCTACAGTTGTATGGAATTGTTAGCAACTACACTACCTATAACGTTAAATGGAAATAGCTGCATGATGAATTCGTTAGTTGTGCGTGGTCTCCAATATGACGTTGTCGCTGGACGCAATTTCCTCTCTGAACAAGGTCGCCATTGCTGATTTTACACAAAGGTGTGAGTCATTCTTGCCATCATTGTGTCTCATCTTTTCATGCTGCCACGCCTAATCAGACTTGTTCTATCCACTTTCTGGGAACTATCGTGATTCCTGAAAACCAGGTAGTGATGTTCCCCACAAGTGACTTTCCACTCCTGGATCGCACCAGTGTTGTCGGGTTAATTGAGCCAAAGCAAGAACTGGAGAGATGCTACCAGCTTCAAGGTCAATTGGGTCTGGCTAGAGTGTGCCCTTGGAACAAGGTGCAATTCCGTGTGGTAAACAACAACAATACTGCAATCAATTGCAGGGTGGCACACTCCTAGGCGAATTCGATACGGCAATTGGAATTCCACATCAGCAGCCCAAAGCACTTGCCATCATTCGGAAGACCCCTGTTCGTGGAACAGGCTCCAGTTTCCATGATGTTAACCTGAACAGATCAAAGCTTTCTGAACCTGAGAGGAAGCAGCTACTGGAGCTCATAGAGGAATATAATGATGTCTTTGCCACATCTGCCACAGACCTTGACCGAACGTCATTAGTCTGCCATTTCATAGACACCGGGACAATCTTCCCGATCAAGCAGCAATCGTATTGCATCCTGCTGCAGAAACTAGAGCGAATTGATGGGCTTGTGCTGGACATGAGCAACAAGGGATTGATCCAGCCATCTCGCAGTCCATGGAGTGCTCCTGTTCTACCCGTGCGGAAGATAGATGACTCAGACTGCTTTTGCGTTGATTACCGCCGATAAAATGCCATGACGAAAAAAGACAGTTATCCACTTCCACGCATTGATGACACAATTGTTAGAGGGAGCCCGCTATTTCACAACACTAGACCAGTTGAGTGGTTAACACCAAGTCGAATGAGTGCCGAGTCATGCGAAAAGACAGTGTTCATTACCTACGGCGGCTTGTTTGAACTTAACGTGATGCCGTTCGGCCCGACGAATGCTCCTTCAACTTTTCAGCGACTCATGAAAGATGTCCTCCACGGCCTAAACTGGAAGAAGTGTCTCATTTACTTTGACAACGTTATTGTATTGCCGACACATCTCAAGATGAAAGGCAGCAAGTGCCACTTGGGCGCAAAGAACTCTGGAGAAGGCTGCTCTGGCAGCATGCAGGTATTTGTCTATTTGATTTATTCCTTGGCGAAAACAGCAGGTGCCAGCTAACTAGAGAAAGGACTTCATCACGCCATCATGAATCTTGCCGTTCATTTTCTACTTCAGCAATGGCAGCTGTCTTTCGGTCTGCATGACTTTTGGATCCTTATATTCTTAGCTCAATGACATATCCACGAAACGAGCATCAAGAAATGAGTTTTCACATCATATTTGTAAATTGAAACAAAGCATGTATTTTCTAATTGTTATTTTTGTATGCATCGTTTACATGTCTGAACATACTCCCATCAATCAATCAATCAATCAATCAATCAATCAATCAATCAATCAATCAATCAATCAATCAATCAATCAATCAAT
>OFHS01000388.1:0-45109 GCA_900245855.1 Calvadosia cruxmelitensis
CTCTGCCCGCAAAGCAGTATCCGAAAGGAATTTGGTAACACGACATGAAGAAGAAAAAATTTCTCCCCCCCTCCGCATAGACTCCAGGTTACTATGGTAACCGTGAGTCAAAAATCACTCAAACGACAGCAGTTCTTGTCGATTACTGCACAAACTCTATTCAAAACTGAAAGACGTATCAACCATTAAATATCTGCAGTGTCTGAATACATCTGGTTGAGTTTGCATCATTAATTATATAATGACATGCCACATCAACAGATGGCGGTATTCATTGTTAGTGAAAAAAAAAACTGGAAAATTAGTGTGCAAAACTCGGCGGAATAATTTACATGGCTGAATATAGTTTTTGTTCGAGTGAGGGCTCGTCATTTTGATAGGGATAACACCCTTCAGCCACTCAGGGCGTCTGTTTTCTCCTGAGCACGAATCTCGGCCTCCATTTCTTCCACGGTCTTCCTTCGCGAAGGATCAACCATTGCTGGATCGGGGTGATAATTATGCAGATTGAGGAATGTTCTTCGGAAAGCAGATCTCCAATTTCGTGGCCAATTTTTGATAATCCAAATAGGGGTGGGAATAATGGCAGAAACTATAATTAATCCTATGATGATCTTGCCCCAAACAGGATATATGAATTTCTCAGTCCATGTTTCTGTTCCTACGTGCTGGGATGTGAACGGATCCTAAAAAAGAGAAAAAACATAAATACGGTAAATGATGACCGATCAGTAATTCTCAAGCGATTTAATCTGATTTTGACAAGATTAATTAATGGACTGATCGATAGATAGATTGATTGAATAACGGGCAGTTATTTCTACATGCTGTTGATATTTAGTAAGTTTAGTAATAGATTTCACATCTCATTGAAATGCGCAATTGCGCATGCACAGTACCAGATTATTGCGGGCAGGGGAAGAAAGGGGGCTACTATAAGTCATTAATGTCGCTATGTTATGTTTCTAAGATTTAGGCTCGAGATGAGAGGCGACAATGTTTGTGACATAGACTGCGCTTAATCAGTAGTATACAGTTTACGGACTAAAAGTCACTAAACTATTAAAATTGGCATCATTAGACTTGAGACTCAATCTCGGGCCGTGACTACCACTCCAAAGATGTTTACCTGCTCACAGCCAACGTAAGCCGTATATTTGGGCTCCTTTGACGCAATATCAACGCAACTGGAGATAAAAACCACCATCAAAGCAATTGGCGAAAGGTACTTCCAGCAGACAAGCCAAAACAATGATGGTCGGCGGCCAGTCATGTACTCAATGTCGTTTGCAAAGCTACAAGAGAGAAAATATTAACAGTTCAGACTGGATTCAAGAACATGCACGATTTGCAATCCTTAATAGCATCTAGAGTCTTACATAACATGAACCACTGGACTCAAATGAAAGGATAATGCTGAAATAAATATTTAATCAACAACGAAACTATTCAGCATTTTATACATGATATAGTACCATTTCATGATTAAAAATCAAACATAGCAAACATTTGTGGACTTACTTTTCGTTTCCATACACCCAGGATACTCCCACTACTTGGAAGAACGCAATGAAGAGTAGCGGCAAGGTGACCGAATAGTCATCAAATATTTGGAAGAGGTAGAATCCAGGACCAGTCACCATCAATAAACCAATCAGAAACATGCCAATTGCCAACAGTGCTGAAGGACATAGAACATGAAACATTTTAAAAAGGGGCTAGAATTACAGATACAGTGTATTGGTATTATATAATCTTATCATTGAAATAATTGACCTGACCTTAATACTTATATCTAGTAATGATTTTAATAAGTACATGGAGGCAGCGATACAATTACTTGGTTCAGATTCTTCTAGATCAACATCCCAACCTTGCTCAATAACATCCACTCAGTTCAAAACCCAGCTGCTATTCTCTTCACAAACTCTACAAATTTATTTGTGTACCTACTGTATCCTCATATTAACTATGTTCACATCACATCTTGCTTCAAACCTTATTGGTCAAGTTAATTAAATATCCCTTATCCCACCAAAGTAACTTCTCCTGTATGGTTACGTGATAAGAGTCAGGTTTGTGGTCACGTAACACAGGTAGTCACGTATCACAGCTAGTCACTTTACACATCACTAGTAACATAACACAGGTGGTCACACAGCTCAGGTGGCCATTTAACGCAGGTGTCCCATAACTCAAGCGGTCGTTCAATCATTCCTGATCAATTTTTTTCAGAACAAGACCATGAACACAATGCCAGACAACAAGTAGTGTTATCACGTACGGTAATTAGTAATTAATCAACAAGGCTTTTTTAAACTCACCTGTGAATAGTTCTTTCCTCATCTTGGGGACAATCTTCAGATCATAGAGTGGGCCTATGGCAGCCTCCAGAGTTCCGAATTCAGAATCAATCCCAAGTAGCATTAACATGAAGAAGAACAATATTGCCCAAAGCGGTGACACTTCCATCAACAACAGAGCTTCTGAGAATGTCATGAAGGCCAACCCTGGACCAGAACCAACCTGGAAGAAGATAAATCAAATTATTTAAAGATAACGAATTATGTAACCATACTCCGACAACCGCACCTGTCTTGAGCAGCCATCTAAAGACAAGGTACAGTCAAACCTGTATTAACGGTCACCTCTACAGAGCAGCCACCTGTGTATAAAGGCCACATTTCATAACCCCAAAATGACACTTTCCATAGCAATCAATCTGGACAGAAAGGCCACCTGTCTATAAAGGTCATTTTCTTCAGGTCCCGAATATGACCATTATAGACAGGTTTCACTGTACTAATAAAGCATGGTCTCTTGAGACAGGTGGTCACTTAAGACAGGTGAAAATGCCACTGATAATAAATTAGATTGTTATGCAACTAATCCAACTATCCAATAAAATGGAAGATGCTGTCTCCAGCTAATTAGTAGGTTAAGAAATTTATTAGAAATCGACCGGTGGAACAAAATGAGAATATTGAAGCAACTAAAGCATCATCATATACAAGCGGATCTGACACATTGTGGTCTGACTCTCAAGAAAATAGAACTGGTAGGAAAAAGATGTGAATTCGCATGTCTTGTCTTTTCAAGATTCTACTGCATTAGTGTAAATCTTGCAAAATTCAACTACTTCACAGACTTCCTGGCAATGAAAATGAAAAGCTTGTTAATTCCTCCCGAACATTCTACAAGGGTTTAAATCCATAGTGGTAAGTGGTTGTTGTTACCTTTGTAGCCGGGATACCAGTCCGCTTCTCTCTATATCCAAGAATTGAGAATACAACTATTCCAGCAAAGATTGATGTTCCGCAATTGATCAGCACAACAAGATATGCATCTGCAACACAGTTATTCTTCCTTGGCATGTAGCTTGCAAAGCCAATGAGAGCACCGAATCCCAGGCTGAGAGTGAAGAACATTTGGGTTGCTGCATCTTTCCAGATTTGTGCCTCCTTCAGTCTTGACCACTATATTGTAGAATGTAAACACAAGTCATGATTAAGATCCTGACAGTTGGCATTAAATCTGAGAGATGGATTGGATCAGGCTGCACTTAGATCAGCGAAATGGAAATACTGGAGGAGCTGCAGAAATTGTATACAACTATCAGCTGGGGACCATTGGCAGTCATATAACTTTTTATAACATCAGCAAGGCAACAGAGAAGATTATCATTAAATTATCTATGTAGTAGTTACTTACGTCAGGTGTAAAGAATGTCTTTATGCCATCTCCAGCACCATCCAACGTTACTCCACGGAAGAAAAGGATGATCAAAACGATGTATGGGAAAACCGCAGTGAAATATACAACCTGAAAATGATAATAAAAATAAGAAAGTTTGAAAGAAACTGCCACGAGAAAATAGATGCAGAGGTTGCATTTTGCATCCTGATGGCAAAAGAGAGCACACAGTGAATTTCACCTTTCCACTTGACTTGATGCCCTTGACGATGCAGAGGTATGTTGCAATCCAGGCAATGACCAAGCATATGGCAAGTTTCCCGTTCATTCCAACACCCATATCAGAGATGCTTGGTGATATCTCAAGAGTGTTATGATACCAAAACCACATTGCAGCATCACGAACACAACAATCTGAGAAGTTGCCCACTTTGTGCTTGAGCGATAATGTTGTCTGTGCAACAATTGCATCACTTTGGTTCATGTTCTCAAAGAGCGTCAGGTTGTCTGTTAACGCTTTGTAGGGTTTGTAGTTGATGCAGTTCTTCGGGTCCCATGGGAGATTGTCCGTGAACGATCGATAGAAATAGTACGTGCACCAACTAAGGACAATGACGTAGTAAATACAAAGGAAGATGGAAACAATCAACGATGAAATGCCGACGCCAAATAGAGTTGGATGGATTTGATTCCAGCATTTAACTGCAGAACTTCGAAATCTCTGACCGATGCCAAATTCAATGATAAACAAAGGAAGACCCTCCAAAACCATGAAGATGAAGTAAGGAATAAGGAAAGCACCTGTTGAGAAACAGACCAACTGTATGACTTATCGTGATGATATTAAGTGCATGGATTGGACAATAGTTACAACTCCTTGTAGCAAATTGCCATAGCCTACAAAATAACTATATTGAAACTGTCTATAAAGGCAGTGGTGGAAGTAGAGAAGTACAAGTAGTTAGCTACTTGTAGCTAACTACTTTTCTTTGTAGCGAAGTAGTTTTGACTACATTTTTAAAAAAGTTGTCAGAGCTGTAGCGAACTACTTTTTAACTAAAGAAGTGTAGTTTTTTACAAACTGCATTTTAATTTAGGATAATCATTTTAGCTACATTTTCCACATACATTTGCATCTGGATTTTGCAAATTCCAAAACAGTAGCACAGTTTTTCCTTAAAAAGGCTTGAAAGTTGAGGTGACACTGCCCACTAGAACTATATAATAGACTTGAAAGTGCCATAATGTAACCAGTGATTGAAGTCTTGTTTGCATAGCAAGTCGTATATTTTGTGAATAATGATGAGAAGCCGAAATCCTTGTTTCTGATTGACTTTGTAGGAAAATGAGAGTAGTCAGTAGCGAAGTAGTTAGCTACTTTTTGAAAGTTGTAGCCAATAGTTGTAGCTAACTACTTTATTTTTCTTGTAGTTGTATTTGTAGCAAACTACACTTTTAGAGAGTAGCTGTAATTGTAGCGAACTACAAAAGTAAAGTAGTCAATCCACCACTGTATAAAGGGCAGGTGACCATTATAGACAGGTTTCGCTGTACTTTATTTCACCTTCAAACTTTTTTATCCGCTCCATGAAAAAAGCTTCTACAATGAAACCTGTCTTTAATGGTCACCCTTTATTGGGGCCTGAGAAAACTGACCTTTATAGACAGATGTCTTTTCTGCCCAGGTTGATATCTGTAGAAAGTGTCATTTTGGGGTTATGAAGAGTGGCCTTTATACACAGGTGGCTGCTCGATAGAGGTGGCCGCTAATACAGGTTTGATTGTATTAGCTTATTGGATGTCACACTACAGATTTTCAAAAAATGCTGTTGCTTTGAGCATGTAATGATGTAAAGGAAAATCGTCATGTTTTTACAGTCAACTCTCCTTGGGTCTGTCTAGGTGGGTTCCTTCTTACATACTCCTTGAGCAGGTTGTCAAAACTAATTAAAATAGAAGACGGTTCCAACTTGAATGATTGGTAATTTGGTATTGCAGTGACCAGTGAAATTGTCTCAACCATGATCTACTGAGAACACACAGCCCACAGCATATGCACTTTCATTAATCAGCTGCTTCAATAAACCAAATACAGTCAAACCTGTATTAGCGGCCGCGTCTATAGAGCAGCCACTTGGGTATAATGGCCACTCTTCATAACCCCAAAATGACACTTTCTATAGAAATCAACATGGACAGAAAGGCCACCTGTCTATAAAAGTCATTTTTATCAGGTCCCAAAGGTGACCGTTATAGACAGGTTTCACTGTAGAGCTGTCCCAACATTGTTTTATTAATCAGAGTGAATAGTATCAAGTCGGTGGCGTTATTAATCATTGCATGAATTAAGCAACAATTTGTTAGGAAATATGATTGAACTTAGATTTTTTAATTAATAGTACAACAAAAATAGAATAATTGTAGAAATTTGGATATTCAAAGGAGCTGGTCATTTTGTTGAATTAATTGAATACAGTGAAATCTGTCTATAACGGTCGCCTCTGGGACCTGAGAAAAATGACCACTATAGACAGGTGACCTTTATGTCCAGGTTGATTTCTATAGAAAGTACCATTTTGTGGTTATGAAGAGTGGCCTTTATATACAGGTGGCTGCTCTATAGAGGTGGCCGCTAACACAGGTTTGACTGTACTTGATAACACATTAAACAATGACAATAGTATATATATCTTATGACAATACATAAGATATAGTGGTCCAATGTGAATTTGGAGGAAGAATTTAACTTATCTAAATATTCAATTTTAGCAAAATCCGATCAGCTGGAATAAACTAAGTACAGTATATTTTAAAGTCTAATTTATCTCAAGCAACGGCCCAAGGGACTAAAAGGTGTACTGGGTATGTCAATTTGTGGAATAGAAATTTATGGCTTGAGGTTTTCAACGCCTTAAAGGCGATCATTCAAGACAGGTGGTCGTGCAACACAGGTTTTTGAGACAACAGGCTGGATCTGGGAAAATAAGTTATTATCTGAATATCGCATGTGAGATCTAATAAAACAGAAATCAATTGTAGCAATGTCGTATAGTAGCTTACATTATAATATAAATGAAACATCTGTAGCGAAAGCAGCTGTGAACAGTATCTGTTTAAGAAATCAAGATCAATGACTACCATTCTTCCTGACTTGATGACGAATATATCCGTAGCCATGTCAACCGGAAACTATTTATGGAAAGCATTCATGGAACACCGCACTTTAAATTTCGATGACTTCAGGAAAGGCAGACGCTCGATTCAAGTGGTTTTTAGGTGTAAAAAGTTTCGCCTTACGAGGAAGTTTGCTCAGTCACTAGAAACAATGTTTTCCAAGCTAGAAAACGAAGAAAACTACGCGATACGCACACCAATGGGATGTAGACGAAAGAACAAGGGAACAAAATTCACTCTTGTTATCGTCAGAGATTGTTCGCTGTCTTCATTTGAGCGGAAGCTAATCTTGTCAGCCAACCATCAAATCGCATCTGTTCACACATACTGTATTCACATGCCTTGACGCCGGTTTCGCGCCGGCGCACAGGAGGGTCAGAGCTTATGATTTATGTCAATAAATGACAAGACTGGAAACAATTCCGTGTTTGTGTTGCAACCACACAGACCCACAGCAGGTCATGCCGTGACAACAACTACAACAACTACGAACTTGAAAAAGAAAAACGTCTTTTCACGTTTAATATTGGTCGGATTTGTAATTGCCTTGCACAACACCCAGGATCAAGCGTCACGAATTTGAGGCTTTAGATAACTTCTCTGATCAGGCATAATACTCGCATAAGACTCCAAACCACAGCCCAGTTGTGGGTTGACGAGTGAACGTAAAGTGAAACGAAATTGATTCGCGTAGAAGTAAAAACTTGAATTGCTTGACTTACCGCCACCATTCTTTTGGCATAAATACGGAAAACGCCAAATATTACCAAGTCCAACGGCCAGACCAATTGACGCCAAAATAAACTCAGCCTTATGGCCCCAAGTTTCTCGCTCTCCGACAACAACATTGTCAGCAGTGTCTGACGAACCAGATGCCCCACGATCACGAAGCTCAACTTCTACAGCTAAAAATACAAGACAACAAATCAAGATAGCAAAAATGTGACAATTTAATTTGACAACTGCACAGCAGTACTTCACTGTCTTACGAACGACATAAACGTCTAAACCATAAAAGGGAAAGCTCCAAAAGGTACCTCAAATGAAACAAGGAAATGATATGTATTTAGGTCTATATCCTCATCAGTATCACACTTTTAATCATTATTATTGAATGTTGACTCCTTAATCACTGGTTTGACAGTCCGTTTACCATGGGTAATGTGATAAAGGAGTGGTAAAATCAACTTGGAAACCCAACCCGTCAGTTCATATGACAAAATGATTACCAAAAACTGCCAAGAGCTGTCACAATGACTTCAAAATGATCAAGCCAACACCATGCTCGTACCCCCGAGAGGCGAGAGTCAATAATGCGACGTTGAAAGGCTGTCATGTTACGCTAGGACATCCAATACGCAAAGTAACACAAACGATACGATTTGTTGCCTTACCACCCGTCATAGTTCTTCTGTTTTCGCTGCCAACTGGTTGCGATTCGATTGCTCCTGCACTTGCTCCTGCATGAAAGGGTAAAACAAATTGAAGTCGTGAATTGGGCAACACGGGCGGCACGGTGTGAACAGTTTCACGCGTCTTTCAAGTGCTTATGAACCCGCTGTTCTTCCGCCGCAGCAGAATCAACAATTGGCAAGTGAAGTATGCCGCTGTGTGGCTGTCGGAAAGTTCTTCGGGCGTGAGCTTGTATATATGTCGAAAAGTAGCGACGAAATCCTCAATTTACTTCCAATACAATAGCAACTTTAGTGCATTTTTGCAATCCCCAATCTCTTTTGTGTTTTGAGGATACGAAATGCAATTGAAGTCGTCATGGAACGGTTAGTACACTCTACATTTATCTTTCTCGTGGCTCAGTGAACATGTCATTCTCTTTTGTCTTTATTTCTTCATCTAGCCATGATCTAACAAGTTCCCGTGCTCTGACACGCTTTTGGCTATAGCGCGTTTGAGGTAGATCGCGTTGAACTGCGAATGAAATCTCATTGCTTCAAATTGCCAAATAGTGACGCACGCTACGATGACGACCACATGGAAGAAACACTTCAAAATTGAAACAATGCCTTGTGGGGTATGATAATAATGTGTCTGCAGTACCCAGCGCCCACCCTTCTCGTTTCTAAAATGAGAACTGTTGCGACGAATAATCGGACATTTAGCAGAAACAAGGCTTCGGTCTCGTTTCGATGCTGACTCGAAGATTTTAAATGTTTCAATTATGTTTAGTCTAAATTACGTAGCCTTATATTGATTGTTGTTGTTCGATTTTGTTAATTTGTTGCTACCTTTATAAGATTTGTGCGCTTTTCTGTTTGTAAGTTAGTTGTGTTTTGTTGGTTGAGGACGGACCAACTCATCTTCGTGGTATGCTAGGCCCGAAGCCCGAAGGAAAGATTGATTGATGCAACGTTATACCTATCCCTTGGTTTTTGAATTGCATTATATTATTGGTGTCTACGATCGAGATTCGAGACAAGAGAAAGAATTTAATTACAGTCCTACACATTTGAAATCGACGGAACAAGAACTTTGAAATACATGTTTGTTTGTGACTTTCATTTGTTTTTAATGTAACGTAATGTAATGTAATATCATTCGTTAGACAGTTGGCCTATTAACACGAATGTGATTTAATGGGGCCCTGTAAATGATCGCTATGATTTCCAGTAAAAAAATCCTGATAAAAAGTTAGCTATAATATTAACCAGCTTAAAATAGTTGATTCTGACTGATCTTGGTTCTCAAACTGAAGTGATATTAAGCTGACTGATCTTGGTTCTCAAACTGAAGTGATATTAAGCGATTTGAGAGGTGATATTAACTAACGGGGTTACACTGTACGAGTATTGTAGGCGTTACTCGGAATACATGCCCTCGAACCCCTTAGCCTCGCAGCGAGGACCCTTTGGCGTGCGGGAATTCACCCCAAACGGTTCCCCTGCAGCTTGGTACACCCTGGTAAGGGTACAAAAATGATTTTTCAGGGTCACTTCCATTTTCGGGGACTTCAACACCCAATCCATAAATGCCAGACCCTTATAACTAGGCCACCCATTGACCTCGTATGTACTGCAGTATGTCCATGCTCACACCACAATCTCGATCTGACGGCTGTCATTCAAACGAGTGGTCTTGAGTGTTGGTAGCTAAGCAACCCATTTAAAATCCCATCTTTCTCAAGTTTTTCATTTTGCCTGCATTTATTCAGGGCTAAAAAATTAAATTATTTAGATGGCGTGATATCGAATTCAATGCTCAGATCCCATTGGATGTCAATAGATTCTTTTGTGAATCAAATACCTCTGTCTGTACCGCTCTGTCAACGTGGTACTAAGCTTATGCTTCGCGTTAGGTAAATCTAGATTATAGCTCCATTGTTCATCGGATGAAATCAATGATCGTGACAGAGGATTATTTAACTTTTCTATTGAATGACTGTTGCAATGAAAATGCCAATTTTAAGTCCTTTCTACTTTAGAGCAACAAAGTCTAGCTGTCTTGATTCTTTTATCTCATAGCAATTGAAGCATAAGCTCATGCATAGGGGGTCAGCCGATCCTGGTGGGGCATGGCTTGTTTACCCCCTTTTCCCTAAGGATTACGGTAAACTTCCTATACGCTAAAGTGGTCGGTATTCATATCTGGAACTTTTCTGTGCTATTCCTTTGGATAACAACATAGCAAAATGTTTGGAAAATGACTTCACAATTTTTCGTGCTTCTCAATGACAACTGCGATATTTAAACACAGCGCGGTGGAAATAAATGGACCACCTTTGAAATGTTGAATATACTCCCAACAAAAAGTCAAGCTGTCGGCGCATTTGTGAAGCAGACAAAACTCTCAAAATTCATCTGGACTACGCTTGACGAATTGGGTGGGCTTGCAACTGCGCAGGACTGACTCGTGATAACCTGATGAACGTCGATCCGCGTAAGCCCCGCCACAAGAAAGTATGATCGAGTTAAGGTCACTATTTCCCGAGTGTTTAGACGCTCGCACTACACATTCTGCATGCTCGCAATTGCTGCAATGCGGTCATAGGTGCGGTCACAGGTGCCGTCCTCTTTGATGACGAAATCGAAGTAAATTCCGTCTGGTTGTCGTCTTCTTCCAAATAAGAATCAATACCTACTGAATTTGAACTATTTTATTGGTTTCCGGCTTTCGAATTCCACATACTGTGGCTTGAACTACTGGTATTGAAATATATGGCTCGACTTTGACGAAGCACTGCAATGATCTGAAGCGTTATTAGCGTAATTATCATGCAAGATTTTCAGGATTTAAGTATTAGTTTTTAAGTATTATTCAATTAGTTTTATTGTGATGACACGTCAGATTTTAAGCACTGTGAGTTAGTTTCTAAGTAACATTTCGCTAACATATGTGCGATACTGTCTTCTATTACTAAGACATGACTTTACTGTTGTAACTATTCATAAAACCTTGCTTTAGACCTTTTGCATGGCCCCACTCTCGTCATTCTGTGAAACGTGCCTCCGATAGCAACTGCGTACTATATTATAGTGCCAAATGATGCGAGTTGAAATAAATATATTGATGATGAAGATCATCCAGCTAATGACGTCATTACGCATGCGCAATATAATACACTCTCATAAATCTTGCCTTCAACATGATCATCAATGACAGATTTATTTTTTCTCGCACTCTACTCTAAGGATAGTTAGTCACCAGTAAAGTTTATTTTACAAGCCCAAGAAGATAATACTACAGCCTGTATGACAAAAGTCTAACCAAGTTTTAAAACGAAAAGCAGAAACATTTATCATCATCATTTATTCAGACATCGCGTAAATTGAATCCTAGTCCAATGCATAAGCGTTGCTATCCAACGTGGAAATGCTGCCTCGGTCTTGGGAACTCTCCAATCTAGCAATTTGTTTTATGAAGTTCTTATTTGTAATGAAATAGTTCCTAAATAGTTTTAGAGGTACTGTATTTGTTTTAATTAAAGATATCATTATATTTGCTTGTTAGAGTAAGTTTTATTTATTTATTTCTGACCTTGTATTGTTTTAAATTGAATTAAGAATTGAATCGTTATGCGATATTGCAATTAAATAAGACCAAATAATCTTACCCCCAACTGTTAAAACGTAACTTTGGAATGAGTTGAAGAAAGATACCCAATATCACTTGGACATCAGACCTGCAATACCTAAAATTAACATAATTATGTAGTTTCATTTTGAATACAATTATTGAGAAAATGTAGAGTTGATAAGGACCAAGATTATCATATTGCGTTTTCAAAATCGGCTTTGCTAAGACCCCTTTTAGAATGCTTCTTGCATTTCGATGTTTTAATAACTCCTTTCTAAATGGATAGGTAGATATTCTTTCATCTGAACTGATCCTGACATACGTAAATATAGTATAATAATACAAAAGGATAACAAAGTAGGCAAAATTACAATTTTATTACTGAAAAATGATTATGTTCTTGAAATATTACAGCACTTGCATAAATACGCACGCCAAATACGAGAACATAAATTTAAGGTCAAAAATACTTGAAGGGGGTCATTCTGTCCAGGTTCTGGCCTCTTCAATCGATGATTAACATACCCACTACATGTGATCGTATGAGATTGACAGCAACACGATGCACAGAAATATCAATAAAATGGATAGACATCTGGGGCCTTATTTATGGACAAGGACTTATTTTGGCCCCTGGTTCCTTCTATGGCAAACAGACTGAAGTAAGTAATATAATTAGCGTTAGTGAAGTAATAATATTTACGGAACATCCTGCCACGATCAATCGATTGTCACTGTGACGCAAGTCGGTATCATCAATGTTGAACTGTTCCCTCCTTCTCACTGTATGGTGAATATAAGAACGCACCTGAGCGGGTCCAATGGGATGCTTTAGGCTTTCCAAACCAACAATATTGTAAAAGCGTACGACTTTCGATGAAAAACAAAGAAGTCCGTGTGTAACCATTGAAATGTCAAACCGGAACATGCTCCATTCACGAAAGCGAAAGCCAACGACTTTCAATCTGGCTACTGACCCCCCTGTTTGATTTGTTGACCCCCTCTTTTGACGTAAGCCACCGCACTTACTGCATTCCATTGACACTGCGTTGCCGCAAAGTAAGTGCCTCGTTTTGATAGGGGGAATCTGGTAAAGAGGATTTCCAGCAATGACCGATGGACTTTAAACTTTTCAAAAGAATAGACGGTTATCACTGTAGCCGGTTGATCTATTCACTTTGGTCACTTTCAGAGCAACAAAGTAAAGTTGTCAAGCTGCATAATAACAACGTCAATGCATAAAGATTATAATACAGACAGACTGACAAACAGACAGACAAACAGACAGACAGACAACGTAGAGGTGTACAGATAAACAGACCGACGACAAAGGCAGATCTATACTAGCGGTTACGTGGAATGTGTAAGCTGTGAAGTGACTAGTGATTGACACCTGATCGTTGTATCAATGTAGTCATAACCGAGGCATGCGAGTGATGGGACCGTAATAATGTATATTTAATTCCTAGTTTCTCTCTGGACTCTCTGGTCTGGACCTCCCATGGTCATTTTCATGGATCTGGACTAAAGCGTAGTCAGGGATTAAATCCCAAGTCTTAGCAATTTAGTCCAGACTCAATGTTTGATCCCGGGCTCTTTAGTCCCGGCCCATGAATAAGTCCCCTAATGCCAATAGCTCTACTAGCAGGTCCTCTGTGTAATCTACACTACGTCTCGCGCCTTCGAGTTCTGGAATAGAAGACCATTAATTATTGAAAGGGATTCTTCCATCTTTCCATGTCATGAATCCACCAAAATGACAAATGACAAAGCGGCATCTTGCTATTCTACGCACGCGCGCAACTCGCTTAGTAGCACGATCTGTGTCTGAAAAGCCATTGTGATATTAACGAGGTCACACTGTGGTGATGTACCGTGTAAAACTGAGGAACCATTCCTCACTTTATTATATTAAGGTGCCTGTTATGTTTGAGAGGACAGTGACATCGAGGAGACAGGATTGCGTGTGCGAGCGGCAACAAACCCAAACTCAAGTGATTATGCTACGACAGAGCACGTGGATATAGTACAACAGCGCATGAGCAGATAGGAATTACGTAGGATTAGATTAGGATAATTAGCTATGCGCTACAGTTCTTGACTGTTTGGATGTCGTAGGAAGTTCATAATTTTATAGGATTAAGTGAAAACCTGATGATGATGATGATGATGATGTAATTTATTTTCCTTCTCGTATTCTACTACAGTAAATACAATATCACGAATAATAAGTATGCACTGAGTTTCCTAAAAGATGTGTTTTATAGAATCTCGAGATAAACGCATTAATAAGATAAAAATATAAACTGCGAATAAATATGTGATTAGAATAAAATATACCGAAGTTCAAATATAATATTGGTAGTGGGACTATCTCATGGGAGTGTTAATTAAAGCGACGTATATTTGTGTTATCTTATCATAAATAGTGCAGTATAAATTGCGATCTCCTGATCAAATGTTCCTAATTTATTGCTTAGAGAGTAAATAATTATTAGCTTTCGACTAATTATTAACTGATGAACCATTTGGTTTCTTCATTCACCGCCCAAAATGGCACAACCAAAGGTGAATTGGGATTTGAAGTCCTGCGGGATCGAGTGGTGCATAGTTCCTGGGAACGCTTTTGGGATCAGCCTAGCAAATCCTTATTGTGACTTCTAGTAAATTCTGCGCTGTTTATTGATAGAAATATTTGTCCAGTTTGTGAGGCATCTCCCCAGGGCATATTGAAAGGAATCTAAGACGACTTCACTCCACTCGAAAGCAGTCTTGTAGCGCTCGCATTGTTTAAAAACCTCGCGATGAACATAGACTTTTTGGTTTTATGAAGCAGCGGTTTAGTTTTATTAGTCCACAATTTATTAGTTTTTATCAGAATAGTAGATAACTTATAACATCAACCCCAGCGTAGTTCAATGAATAAGCCCCATCATATCGAAGCAAGGTCTTGCCGATGTAATCTTACCTACGCTGTTGCCACGCTGTGCTGTCCGCCATGCCTGAGTCATAGATCTCGTCAGCATTTCTACAATCTTTTTCAATTTCAATCAATCAATAAAAAACAGCTTTCTGTAACAATTCGCAATCGAAATGCGTCAGCTCTCGAAGCAGTTTCAGATCGCTGTAATTTCAATTCATGACGTCATAATTGTCATTTGGCTTTTCGCGTTGTCGTCAGCCTCGTTTACATTCTAGTCTAATGATTGTGGTATTAATGGCGCAAGTGCGATCCTGCAATCTCCTTTTTTTCCGTGGGAGCTTCGTCTCGATGTTGTAGGGACTCAACAAGGCACACCAACTGCTGAAACTAGAAAGGCGATCTGCACACGCAGAAAGCTCTCTCTATAAGAATCAGATTTATCATTTGTACTAATGAGAATGCAGCATACAGTACTTAATGATTCGCAACCTCTTTCTTGTGTCAGTGTTAGCCTCCTATATTAATCTCTATTAAATAGAATTAAATATAAAAAATAATATTAAAAGTTATTTATTATTAAATTACAAATATTAAATTTTGCGGTATCGTCATCCTACAGTATATTTCGCGTTGTCCCTTGATGTAAATGCATTTAAGAGAGTGATATAACACTATTGTTCTCATGTATTACATAGGCCTTTACCAGGATACACCTCGTCTGTTATTCCTTAGTTAGTTAACAAGAGTTTACTTCATTTTCAAAATCATTATGTAGGAATATACAATATTGTCTTTTAAAACCAACTTGGATGTAAATGTAGCATAGTTGGCCTTACGCGTATATGTACTTTGATGTGCAGTAAGTAAGATTTCGTACGATTATTAATATTTTAAAAAAGTCAGAGTGCTCAAATGTGAGCTTGCCCTTATTATTGGAAGAAGAAGAAACAGAAGAAGAAGAAGAAGAAGAAGAAGTGTAGTTGGTGACGCACGGTCAATGTGAACTCAATGTCGTCCTTTTATAGTCACATGATTGTAAGAATATGTAGCTGTGTCATCCTGTAATCTTCCTCTTTGCCGTGTGTACTTCGTCGTGTCAACAACTCCGCCTGTCCTCTAGTATCTACGCTGTGTCTCACGACATAGAGCTCTGGCACCAACGACCATAGGTACTCCTTGGAACTCTGCCATCTCTCCCTGTCGTGGGACCAGCAACCTCTCTATCAAATATATATTATGTGAACTGCGAAAGCCTCCATCCTCGTCTCTTCGTCCTCCACAAATGGTGACCCCGACGTGAAGAAGAAGAAGAGATCGACCACATCGGAATGATCGGACCACATCATCTTGTGCAAGAAACATAACTGGTCAGACTGCACCATTGAGTGAAGTTTTTATTGTGCAGTAAATGAGGTTGCTGTTCTATTGAAGGACATCGCTGTCTATGAGATAGATACACATTGCATGCACAGTTAGTTTTGTTCGTGTAGTTTAGCTTCTAAATCTGGCGGTACACGTCCTTCGTATTACATAAACTCTACTCATTCCTAGTTTTCATGTAACCTCGTTTTTCTGTTGACTTTGATATGATATGATATGATATGATATATTTGTCAAATATTGCAACAAAATGACAATGTTTGACAGGCAAGCACAGGTAAATAATTTACACTATACGTGCGGCCTAATAAATTTTACAAAATTTCTTAAGATCAGTCGAGTCAACAGCATGAATGAACACTTTGAATGAACACTTGTAATCTCGTCCCCGTGTTTGTCCAAATGACTCAGATTTTGTCGGTGATTATGATTTCGCGCTGGTTGTGATACCGCATCTACACTACGGATGACTGTAGTGGCCTTAATTACGTCTTCGTCATCTCTTTCCGCTCTAGTCTAATCTCCCTGTGCTTGAAAATCGCATATGATTGCTGTCATCTGTAACTCTCTCTCTCGTCGTATTCGCTGTCTAGCCTGGTCCTAAGCATAGCCAAGCTCCGGCTATCACGGACATATGAATCCCTTTGCCATCTCTTCCTGCCTAAAGATCAGAGCGTAGCACAAATACATTCGATTTCATGTAGACTCGTGTCTCGTCCCTTTTGTGACCGCCGAGCGCTACCATAAGCAGCGCTACATTACTACATTATCTAAAGAATGCGCGAGGTAGAATGGAGCCTGACGATTCGTTTAAATAGTAGAAGCACAGCAAAAACGCAGACTTGATGCGCATCATATATAAAGTGCAGCTCCGCAAGCCAGGTGTTCAGAAGGTGTCGCCGAAAAGTCGCGGATATGATTCAGCGCTACTAAGGAAACAGAACACCATCGCTCGAGAAACTGATATTCCAACGCGGCGGAATGACAAAGTATTAACTGTCGTAGAACAATGAAATAACCTTGAAACACGTTTCTGTAAAAGGCGGGATATTTGTTTGTTATTTGTTCTAGTTATTTCATATCATATCAGTGGTACTACTGTATTACACAATACACATCAATAATACAGTCATAGATAACTAAATTGACAGATACGACAGGGTCATTCTATGAACAAATTGTTTGTTTGTTTAGAAGACCAGTGAAATTTTCAACTGCTATTATTTGCAGTCTCAACTACTAGTAAGTTGACATTTTAGCTTCAAAACGTCCCAGTGTATTTGATTTTGAATTCTTCATCTTGACTTGTCACAAGCATGGCGAGGTATCTCATCCGGTAATTGCTGGAAAAATGATGTTGCGTATATCATAATAACATCAAATTATTACAAGGTATTTTGCATGCAAGCAGTGAAAAGTCACTGTTTTAAAAACGAATAGATAAAATCAGCTATCATTATTTCGATTCCGCCTAAAGTAGAACAATTATAACGTGTTCTCAACTTTTTATAAAAGGTGAGGCACTAGTCTTGAGTCGTACTCACACTATTGGTGATTTAAAGAGCAAACTAAGTTTGTTCTGTAGAATTGAGTTCGTTTGCGAAAAAGACAGCAAAAATCAAAGAAACAATCAAATATCTTGTCATCTCTGTCTTAGCTTCTTTTCGGGTGAGTTGCTTACTTATTTATTATTTTTTTATTTAGTGCAGAATGTTTCGACAGATGTCAACTCATCGATTAATGTGTACACAATATTTTAAAAGACGGGAAGTTTAGATTTATCTTCCTCAAGCAAACGCTAGGCTGCGGTGTTCTGTCGCTTCGTTCCCACGCAAAACAATGGTATTTCCTGTCAAATCCGCGGCACAACTGTCTTCTCGCCGAAGATGCTTGCTCGATAGAAGAACACAACTTCAAGATTGAAATCCTTTTCTCTAGCTCTAAAATCCAAAATAAGGGGGAAATACGAGGCTAAAATCGCTGTGGAATAACTGTACAGTATCTGACTATCTGCTTTATTGTGGTTCTAAACAAGTAACGTATGGAATAGAGTAAAGGATCGTATTATATTTGACCATGGCATTTAATGCATTACAAAATCATCATTTAAAATTCTATAACATAAATCAAACCACGCTTAATTGTGATTTCGTAAGTCAAACGCAGGTTTAGAAACATACCAGTGGGAGTGCTAAATTCATCAGAAATGTCAAAGTTCTATTTTATAAATGAGATTTTTGCCGTGTCGAATAAAATACGTATGTATGCAATTATGCATAAAAAGACGCACTGTACATGGATTGAGTGACGTTACATGTGTTACTTTACAGTTAATAATAATAGTAATGCATTTTATTTTCTCTCGTATTCAGCTGGGTACAAGTCATTACAACGACTGTACTGTAAACAGTTACCAATGAAGACAAGTTTTACAGAATTCCGAGAAATATGTCCATTAAAATAAAATATTTAGTTAAAATATTTCTAGTAAAACGCTGTATAATCTCTGCTTCTTTCATTTCTTTACGTCAACGACTTTGATTACAGTTAAAGACGGAATGACCACTTGACTTCATGTCAAATCCCTCAGTCACCAAAGGGCCAAAGAGGATGACGTCACACAACATGGAGCAGACGCAGTGACGTCACATCGTCACGAATGTAACCACCAATCTGTCATTTTCACAACGACCTCACGAGCGATAATTCGCGTCCAGTTATAATGATTGTAAATCACGATTTTCATATTATTATTCCAGTCGGATTGAGAACAGCAAGACAGAATAAATCCTCATTTGCAAGTTTTCCTGCTGTATTTCGCTTCAACATTTTGGTTGACCCGCAGGAACTCAGATATGTTTCCGCTTCGACAACTGGCGCGCTCAGATTGATGTTGATAGGAATTTGTTACACCGGTGTCAGGAGATGCTGTCATCACCAAAATAGAATAAACAATCACGAGGTGTGATCAACAATTGTACGAAATTGTCAGGAAGGAATTCTGTGTTTGCGTGTCAAAACTGTAATCAATTTTGAATGGACGACGGAACAACTTTGATATTATTTGTATTCCACGATTGGAACACTTCTATGGGTTAATGGGGCTGACTGAATTAAGGTTCAATCATTCACCTTGTAGCCATGCCCTGCTAAGTGTGTGAACGTTCAACTTTGCCGCGACAAAAATCGTCTGCCTGCTGCGCTGCCACAATAGAGCTCATGGATGCATTTTATATAGAGAAGGCATCACTCCCAGCATCATATATTCAGGAAATCTAGAAAGCCATCTAGAAATCTATTTTGTAAAAGATCGTGAGTCGTTTGATACTCAACTGTAATATTGTATAATTTATAAAGCCTTACATTTTAAGATGATACTTTGATTTTAAACACTGTAACTTGAATTACCCCGCAGAGGGTGAAAATATGTATCATCATCTGGCTTTTTATCACTGAGCTGATAAATAATAGGGAAAGAAACATGAGATTACTAAAAGATATAGATAGATAGATAGATATTTTATTTGATCACTTCAAATCAAGATACAATGTACATAGTCTAGACAAATACATAGAGTTGTTTTTAATTTGTAAATGAGAGGTTTAGTTAGAGTTGCTTACCTTCCGTGTATAGGAAATCATAATCTGTATTATTGACTCAAATAGATCTTCAAATTACATTGCTCAAATTACAGCACAAACAAATTACAGATTTGAAAATGATCTTCTTGGAATTCCCATAAGCACATAATTATTCTTGTTTATTTGGGAGAATATTAACAATATACTGTATACATACACACACAGAGAGAAAACACTATATGAACAAATTGAAATAATTGTAATAAATCACAGGAACACTTTTGATGCTTCCAAGAGCCCTCGACAAAACGTTTGTAGCCAGTCGGGTTCGCCAACCCTACATCGAAGAGGGAAGTCCATTCGACAGGTGTGCCCCAGCAAATTCAAAGAAATTTTTGTGACAATGTTGAATGTACATTGAGTGTTGATGATCGCGTTTTTATAAGAAGTTGTGATTCAACTAAATTTTCTCGTAATAAGACCTGGAATAGTTCACTTCTAGAATGCAATGGAATATACAGTCTGCTGAGAATTGTACTTGTAACTTTACTTATTAATTTGAAAACGGCGAAATATCTGGAAATAAATTTGCGAAATATCTGGAGAGAAAAAAATTCTTAAAATGAATATATTCAGTGGCATGAATCATTGATTCCTTCAACCTGTTGAATTTTTCTTTCGCGTGATCAGACTAATATCATTTTCTGACAGGAGAGAAGACGAGCTACTTGCGTAGGAGGATTAAGGCGTGCCTTCTTCGAACTGTGTCAATATGTAACACTATCCAATCATGATCCAATCGTCAAATCATCGCCAATCATCACATTCATAACAGCAACATAAACAAATATTCATCAATCATTATCAACTGAATACATTTTGTGCTTTAACAAAAAAATGATGTGGAAAACAACGAACTTTGAGGAATCAGTGAAGTAATTGTTGGTTTTATTCTACCGGGAAATGTAAATTCTCATTGAAACGAAAGACCGGGCCTTTGAAGTCACAACTGTTGATATCGTGACGTCACACTGCCCACGCATTGTCATTCCCTCCCAGTTAACATTAGAGTGTCCGCCGCGGCACAGTTGGTGATCCCACGACGGATTTACTTCCGACTGATGAATGACTGGCAGACGGCCAATGTCTGCTCGAACGGTGGTATAAATACGACCGCGGAGAACCGTTTTATCATACGAGTCAGCTCGTTCATCGTCGCATCTCCTTCGCCGTTTTCAAAGCTTATTGCTGAATTTTACTATGCAATTGCTCGTCTTCCAAATACTGTTGACGTTTTTCGTCGCAACAGCAGGTAAGACATTCTCATTTTACAAAATTTATTTTATTATTTTGCTGCACCTAGTCCTGGACACTTCGCCTTTTATTGAAATAAGCAGCTTCGCCGCCAGGGCCGATGGCAGGACCCAGTATAACGGATCTCAGTCTATCAGGCTGATGGTGAATAAGATGGACGAATGATGACGCAAATTACTAGGCCGGCTACTAGGTCTACTACTACGACAGCTACTTGACCTTTTGTCATATTTTTGCTGCCCAGCGAAGGGCGAACAAACATATCATGAACAGCTACTAGCCCTGCTACCATTATTGTTACTTTACAAAACATGTGAATCAAACACTGAAATGTCTTCATTGAAATTCCATTTCCCATTTTCCCTATTAAATATCGTGCAGAATTTCAGATTTATCAACTTACGGCGAAGTTAAAACTGCGTGATGTTTATTTGTTTCTGTTTTACGGAATTTGCTACCGAAGTGTCAATGTTTGCATAACATTAATCTTTATTTGCAGTGGAGTCAGCAGTGCTGGATGACATCACAAAGATCAACTATGAAGGTACGGGACTGTTGCTGCTGTGACCAGAATACACCACGAACACATAAGTAAATGATGTACATACAGTTCAATCTGTTTCTGCCTGACGACTACCAAAAGTGACTTTCCCCATTTTAATCAAAACCAGAAATCGGCCGCGTAATACAGGTGGTCGTTGATACAGGTTAATTGCATGTTTTCATCGATCTTGTTGTTTTAGCTTTGAGAGCTACTCATCTCGAAGTAGAGAATCTTATTTTTTAGAATTATTAGTAAATTGTATAAAATCTACGAATTTTCCTGGCTACTAATCAATCAAGTTCAATTTTTGAATTGTAAGTGCTAAATTGTCGAATCACTCAAACTGCGGACCGAATTTTGAAATTTCTCAAAACTGATGTCTTTTAACACAGGTGGTCGCTTAAAGCAGATAGATTGTATTGTTGAAATATTTTAGAAACAATCGAAGATAGTCTCTTAACACAGGTGGTCGTTAAGACAAATTGGACTGTATTGATTTTATGTTATTTAATCATGTTGTTTTTGTTTTGTTCTTGCAGAACAATCAAAATTCTCAGGAAACGGTAAAGTGGTTTTCTGTTGTAACCATGCTCATCGTCAAGTATTTTTTAAAAATTCCTATTTTTAAAATGATCGTATTGATTGGTGTAAATAATGTTTTGCAATAAAAGAAGGAGAATTAAACGTGACTAATTGTTTCTTTTTTTTGCAGTTCCCGATCTGTTAGAAGGAGACATTGTCTGGACGAACAAATTGCGTGCTGACATTGAGAAGTTAAACTTAACCGCTCATGGAATTGCCTCTTTTGACGCGATTCGAAGTGGTGCTTGGCCTGCTGGAAAAATTGCGTATCAATTTGACTCGCGATTTAGTAAGTTCTCAGTCAGTATCACGTAGCCTAAAAATGTGTTAAAAAGGCAAAATTCATCTTCCATTGTAATGTTTACTTGTTATTGCCTGGTACAGTGGACAACACTTGACAAAACCACGGTTAATGAAACCAGTTTATAAACAAAATATAAGGGTTCCTACATTTTGTTCTGCATGCTTTCTTTTAGTCTTAGCTAGTAACACTTCGTTTGTCCGAACCTGGTCAAAAAGCGGCTGAGAGGTGGCTTTGTTATTCGGAGTGTGTGTGCGTGACCTTATTCTGAAATTCTATTGAGATTACAATAACTGTTTTTCATGGAGTAGAACAACATAATATGAACAATAACTAGTATTCCATAAAACAACATTACAAATTTTGACAATCAGTACACTATTTACAAATGCTGTTTACAATCAAGTTTGAATTTGCAAAATGTACCGCTAAATAAACATTCAAAAATGATAAATATTTATTTACAGTGGACTATAATGGTAAACATTTAACAGTAGGCATATCACATTACTAAAAGCTACTTGTAGGCGAAGTCTCTAAAAGTAGTGCTTTCCTCCATTTGTTGCAGATTCCAATGGCAGACGTGCAGTTCTAGCAGCCATCGCAGAGTACCATGCCAAAACATGCATCCGTTTCAAACCACGTACAAATGAGCGTAACTACATGTACTTCTTTCACGGAGGCGGGTAAGTTGCAATACAATGCTAAATATCACCAAACTATGAGTGCTTGACCATAATATGCTACGCCATATACATTCAAAGTCAATGGACAACCTAAGAGCTTAACGGAGCTGCTGCTATCATTTCATGGGGATTCCTGACCGTGACAAGGTGTTAGTTCATCTCAAAATAAATTATTGGCAATTTATATTTATTTTGTCAGAATCAATTCTGAGAATAATTCTAAACTCTGCAATTTTCTAATGCCCTTACAAATTTCTAAATTTTTCTTAAAGTCAATTATATTGTCACAAGTAGCACTTGTCTTTGCAATATAATCTACACCGGCAGCGAACAATGCCAACAATATCTGACTTGTAATCAGCATTTTCCTGTTTCAATCAATGGCTAACCCTGAGCCCTTTCAAAGTTCTACACATAAAATTATCTGAATTATTGCATTTTTTCCAGATGCTACTCCATGATTGGCATTCAAGGTGGAGCACAAAGAGTTTCCCTTGGCAACAGATGCACTGTGAAAGGGATAGCCGTCCACGAGATCATGCATGCCCTGGGATTCTACCATGAGCAATCTCGCAGAGACAGAGACAGCCAGATCATTGTCTATGAGCAAAACATCATGCGAGGTAGACATTTCTAATAAATGCAGACAATTTGATATGCAATGCAGTGTCGTTTTAAGCGTTGAGAGGGCCTAAATCACTTTACCCAAGGTGGGCCTAAGTTTTGACAATTTAAATAGCCTGAAACTTACTAGTGTTAAAATATTCACACCCATTGGAATATTAAAAGATGTTGCTTTTGCCCACAAACAGCAAATTAGGAAAAATTAACTTGGTAGTACTCTGCAGTTGATTGCGCACTGCACTAGATCTCAATATACTGCAAATTTGAATTTTTGAATTGATATAGAGAAGGGCCTATGCAGACTGACGGCATAAAGCACGTGCTTGCCTTTGAGTGCCTACTGGTTAAAACGGCCCTGATGCCATGTGATTGTCAATTGTTCTGCTGTGTGTTAGGATACAGGTGTTTGAATTGAAATCAACCATTTTTGACATTCTAGAACAATCCTTAAAACTTGACTGCCATAAATAAGAATACAATCGCATGTGATTCAAGCAAAGCATTTCATCCTATCCACTGTGCCATGCATGATTCGACATTAGAAAGTCTTGCTGTGCAGAAGTACAATAATCTGTCCTCCAGAGTACTGCCACATGCTGTCGGCTGAATTCGGGATAACGAGGTTACATTAACAGGACACAACAATCTCGT
The DNA here is from genome assembly GCA_900245855.1 of Calvadosia cruxmelitensis. NCBI lineage: Eukaryota > Metazoa > Cnidaria > Staurozoa > Stauromedusae > Kishinouyeidae > Calvadosia > Calvadosia cruxmelitensis. The sequence goes on from OFHS01000388.1 coordinate 24,483, forward strand.
GTGTGGCAGAAGTCAACTTGCTTATTCAGTCAAACCTGCATTAGCAGCCACCTCAAAAGAGCAGCCACTTGTGTATAAAGACTACTGTTCATAACCCCCAAATGATACTTTCTATAGAAATCAACCTGGACAGAAAGGCCACCTGTCCATTAAGGTCATTTTCCGTAGGTCTCAAAGGTGACCATTTTATTAGACAGGTTTTATATTTACAGAAATAAATTGAGACTGTGCTTGACAAATTGACCAAGTCCAGTCCCAAAGAACTTTAGAATGCCCAGGATAGTTAAACCACTGGCACGCGTAGTGTCATCAGTAAAGGTTTTATTTTGGTTGAAGCACAATTATCTGTACATTTCTCTACGCTTGTTCATTTCCACAACTGTTGGTGGCTGTCAACATTTTTTAAGCACTATAACTCAAAAACAATGTGTCTCAAAAATACCTGTATGCCAGCATGCGTGAGACTGGGTGTGGTCAGTTCAATTGTGTTTACTTTGACGTTAAACCTGTAGTGTAATCTGCCTGTTCCATGATTGGAAGTAATTTATTACAAAACGCTTTCTTTGCAGTTATGATAATGAGTATATCTTTCCATACTTTCAGGAATGTCATACAACTTTGCAAAGTATCGGCAAGGTCAGGCATCGACCTTAAATGAACCATATGACAAGAGAAGTGTGATGCATTATGGAAAGTAAGTATCGGCAGACACATCATTAGAAGATTGTAAATGAAAAAAGCAGATTTCATCATTCCCGTACAATATCAAAACGATATTAGCACCATAACTAGGAGGCCTTTTACCATCGGCTAGGTTCTACAAGTGACAATCAAATTTATGCAGCTCGGATTAGACATGGGGTCCTGGGATAATAAGTCTATTTTCTGATTTGCTAATGAGCTATAAAATTTCGTTGCAGTTAAGCGAGCTAATTTATTCTCCATCCCGCTGCCAGGCAGAGCGCCACAGATCGTCCTTTGCTTTGCGTGCAAGTAATAGATATAACTTTTCTTTGCTGAAACATGCCTAGGCCCTAACATAAAATGTCTGTAATTTCAAGGTTAACTCAGCTGGCGAAAATTCTTCAAAATTTGTTGTGTTTTGACTAAAAGTATCTTTATCTGTTTTTACACTCTTTTTCTGTTTGAAATAATAAGTCTAAGTAAGTAATAAGTCTCTTCTTCTGTTTGAAATGTGGTTGTTTAGGCTGTTTTCACAACTATCTAACTACAAAATTATACACAAACATTGATGGCCATTTGCTGATCAGTGGTTGTTTTCTTTTCCTTAGCTACGCTTTTAGCAAAAATGGTCAGATGACAATTGTGTCGCGTGCTGATCGAAGAGAAACACTGGGCCAAAGAAACGGATTGAGTGCCATTGATGTCAAACAACTCCAAAAGTACTACAATTGCAAGAGCACAGGCGGCGTCAAACCAACAGGTCAGTAAACAATTAGTTACAACAAATGACTTAATCTTCAATAATAGTACATTGATATTATTTAATCGGGATATTTGAGCATTTTTAGTCCCATTTAAAATGTTTGACTTATAAAATGTGGTAGACCATAGTTGTAAAAAACTACTCCTGCCTTACACACATACTGGTAATCTTTGAGTTTTGAGTGACTGCTAATAGTGTCTGATAATCCTGGTTTTAGCTGTCAACCAGATACAGCAGCAATATATGTTCAGCAACTAGCTCAAATTGCAATCGACTGCATCTCATCAAATATATTTTAATCTTTACAAATAGGAACTTGCAGAGACGATTACCCCTTTTGCACAAGCCTGAAAGACAAGTGGTGCAGCCATGCCTGGATGGTAAAAAATTGTAAAGCATCTTGTAGTAGATGTACAACCACATCGAGCTGCAAAGACAACAACACGAAATGCGCATCTTGGGCAGCGACTTACTGCCAGCATTCAACCCATGGCGCTTACATGAAGGAAAACTGTCGCAAGAGCTGCAGATTGTGTTGAGAACTAACAGCTTGTTGAACAAGCTTGACGTTGCGAAATTGCAGGGTCTTCCTCACTTGATGATTTTAAATCCAAATCGTTAACACTTCTGTAGAAAAAAGCAAAAAATTGTATGTTGGTTGACTGATATGGCAACTAATAAATTCAAAAAGAAAAGTTGTTTGTTTTTTGCATCCTATTCTATCTTTTTAAAATCGACTGTTCTTACCAGGTATAACTGTTGAATTAACTAAAAGATATATCTTGATAACAAAGATTGTATAACAAATCAGGTATATGTTTGCTCAACTAATTATAAACACAAAATTACCTCGCTGTTAAGCTGCCCACAAGAGAATCCTGTTCCAAACCTTTTCTTCTCTGTAAACAAGACACAGGTACTTATCAGAATCGATTAAAAAAGCAGAAATAATTCAATACAGGCAAATAAGAAAAATAATTTACTATAACAGAAGTCAAACAGTTGAGCTGTAACTAGCAGTTTGTAAGCACCAGTCGATCAAAGATGCTGACCTTCTTCTTGCACCAAATGAAAGCTACTGCTACGTAGATGGCTGTTGATTCTGCTGCATAGCCACAAAGCAAGGACGCAAATCCCATGACGGCCCCGTGCACCCTGCAATTGATAATGGCAGGACAGTTAAAAGTCAAATTTCAGCAAGGATGTGACACAACTAGTTCTACTATATGTGAAAAATAACTTGTAACTGTAATTAGTTACATTTTATAAAAGTTAACTAGTAGCTTTCACAAGTTTAGGAGACAATCCATTAGCATATTGGGCTACCCTCGTTAAACATAGTGACATTTAAATTTTACTTTTAAGGATGAGTAACTTCAGCAAAGTAACTAGTTCCTTTCTAGTTAACTGCTCCAGCCCTGCTTTTCAGATTTTGGCAGTTTTATACAAGTGTGGAATTCATGGCCAAAAAATAAAAATGTGAACTTACATAATCATTTGCTGCAGTACTAAAAAGAATCGAACAGTGAGCAATGTAATGCAACAGGTTATCCTTGTCTCGTTATCCCGACTTCAACTAAGTAATAGATAGCTGCTTGATATTTTACCAGATCGATACAAGTGTGATGATGTCAATACCCTTGATGCGGCAAAAGGGACGTCATGATAATGATAACAACAAGCCTAGAGAGAGGACTCAAGTAGAGGAACTTCGTCTTTTTGATCCGAATAAAGTGGCCTGTTGCAATTGCCCTGAAAAATACTGAACAAAGAAGGAGCTGTCAAATTGAAAATCGAACATTTATTAGAAAAGGCATTATACACTGGCATGGCCCATTTGTAGAATTTCCAAACTGCGCTGCAGCTATTTGATGCATGATGGAATCGGTGCATATTTTTCCGAAAGAAGAAAGAAACATAACATTAACAAATATGAGACCCTTCATGTTACTGATTGGTAGTACTTCCGTTTAAACTCTATCACCATGCTTATCCCACCCAGTATAATAAGTAATTTGGCCTTGGTGCTTGGTTGGTGGGAGGACCATTGGCTGCTATGCACTGCTGCTGCTGCTGCTGCTGATATTGCTGCTGCTTGCGAACCTGTCACACTCCCTCAACCAAGCACCAGTCACACTGATAAACAGTAGAATGAGCAACAAACCTATTAATATATTAAGAACATGATATTGTCAAGAGATTACTAAGAGAAGAGTGGGTGGGGATTGATAAGCAAGATGGGTGGCTAGTGGCTAATATAGTGAGCGAATAGCAATGACTAGAAGGAGTCGGACCGAAGCTGAAATGGGAGTACCATACGGAATTTACTCTAGATATGTGTGCATCTCTTCTGACGTGCGAACTCTAGTTACCAGTGACCTCTGAGACTAGAGCCCAGGCTCCCTATGTCAGATGCTGCCGCACAAATGGTGTGAGTTTAACTTTGCTTAGATTTCATATAACCACACTATGTATCTTGTCACTCGAGTCTCGACTTGAGATTCAGCGAAATGCACCAACAGGTGACTATTAAATTTTCTTACATAGACTTGGAACATTGAATATGAGGTTTAAGTATAAAATAAAATACAAATGGCTAAAATACAAATCACATAGATGCAATAGCCATTTACATACAAATACTTCCAATACAACATTGTAATACAGTGAAACCTGTCTATAACGGTCACCTATGGGACCTGAGAAAATGGCCTTTATAGACAGGTGGCCTTTCTGTCCAGGTTGATTTCTATAGAAAGTATCATTTTGATGTTATTACGAGTGGCCTTTATACAAAGGTGGCTGCTCTATAGAGGTGATCGCTAATACAGGGTTGACTGTACATTGTAATATAACATTGCATTTTCAATTTGGATAGCCATAAAAGCAAATACAGGAAATACACAGAGTAATTTACTCAGATACTGTTCTTGGAGTATAATTTGACAGGATTGTTACGATTTCGAGTAAATAAATTTTGCTTTACTCTTACTCTGGATCGATGTATAAATAAAAATATTTCAAAGCATCTTATACAGGGGGGCGCCAATGCAGACAAAAGTCTGCTCTCATATATGCTGTAGGGTGTAAAAGCGGGTTAACATTTTTATATCGTCTAAAATCAGGCCCTATAATTGGCATAACAGACTAAACAGACTTAAAAAGGCAATGACCATTTTATAGGGTCTAAATCAGACCACATAATGGAAGTGATTGGCGCCCCATAAACTTACTCTGAGACGACACTTTGTATAGAAATAAACCTGGACAGAAAGGCCACCTGTCTATAAAGGTCATTTTTCTCAGGTCCTAGAGGTGACTGTTATAGACAGGTTTTACAGTAACACTACTAAACTAGTCAAAGCACCAGACCGGTCAGTCATTCTTCTCAGGGATCAATGTTTGTATCCTTTAGAAGAATGGCCATTTATTTATCAATTGGCACATCTCATCCAGTGCACCGTGTTGCATTATCATCTGCATCCATGTGCCTGTTAAGAGCAGCAGATAACGTGTTCTGTTTACTGTGTAAATGATCAGCTGGTACAGTGAAACCTGTCTATAATGGCCACCTTTGGGACCTGAGAAAATGACCGTTACATACAGATGGCTTCTCTATGGAGGTGGTTGCTAATACAGGTTTGACTGTGCAACTAGAAGTTACTTTCAGACTGAACAAAAGAAAATTCAAAACCAAATAAAAAATCAGCAGATGACTACCCTGTCCAACAATTTCAGAAATATTTACCTGGAAGGCAACAAAATGAGAATATCTTCAAAGGAAGGCGGCTGGCAATGTAGAATTCCGCATCCACACGGTTAATTGTCCTTAACAATGAATCCGATACCCCTGGCACCCAAAACATGATAATCATCCACTGAAAATAAAAAAGTATCCAAATTAGAGATCTCACCTGTTGGCAATCAGATTGATCATTATGAAGAAACTGGACAATTACGTAATATTGATTTGTGTCGCGTTGGCACAACACTGTTTGAAACTTTCCAATTTTTTTATATGCGTAGTTTGTTTAATTTGTTGTCATGACAAGTCACAGTTAATCCAACGTAACTCAATGGGTTTGCAACATAAACATAATCTGTATATAAGCAATGATTATATTGTAAATAACTGAGCGAATGAGCGGGCCAAGTGCAATGAGTGTAGCCAAAGCTACGACAGTGAAAATATAAAGTGAAATCAAAGCGAGTTGAAATTGGATTCATCTATACAAGTTTGCGAGGGAGTTCGTGTCATCAGTGAAAACAACTCTACGGAATTCAGTTTTGTAGTCGGTGAGTTTGACATACGATGGTTAGCTAACAGTCAAGTCAACCGTTATGGCAGTGGTTTAGGGTTTTCTACAGTCCAGCCCATCCCTGTGAATATCCACGAGCCCCAACATCACCACAATATGACACATTGAGGAATGACAATAGGTAAAATTTCATCTGAAATCACGACAGAATAACAAAACAAACTGTAGATGAGTATATTCCCTACCCCCAACGTATGTCCTCACCCCCGGTGTATATTCCCTACCCCCAATGTATATTCTCCACCCCCACTGTATATTCCCAAACACTGATGTATCTTTCAAAGCGAGCTAAAAGAGTCTTTGCCCTGCGGAGACACCATTAGTATTAAAAAATAACTTCTGCCATTCTTGGAGTAGTTGCTTACGACAGACGGAAGAGGTGAAAACGTGCTCTCCATGAAGATGACTAATAGTCCGATTAGGATACAGCTTTACTAGACATGCCAGTCTGAGTGACACTCGGGTAATAAGTACATTTTTGGGATTTACAACAGGAATGACTGTAGAACTGTTCTTAACAACAAGCCTTGTAAGTCTTATAATAAGTCTATCAGTAGTCTTACCACCACTGATGTAAACAAACAGCAGCCATAGAACGGGAAAAGCTTGCGTGTCTTCATTTTTTGAGCACTGTCATCTCCTTTCTGATGATAAATAGATCAACATAACAAACCATGTAAACTGAATAACATAATTAACATCAATCAAATTGTGGAAACACATGGTAACCAAATGGTAAATAAAGTTCATTTAGCTACAGTCAAACCTGTATTAGTGCTCACCTCTATAGAGCAGCCACCTGTTTATAAAGGTCATTCTTTATCACTCCAAAATGATACTTTCCATAGAACTCAACCTGGACAGAAAGGCCACCTGTCTATAAGGTCATTATCCTCAAGTCCCACAGGTGACTATTCTAGACAGGTTTCACTGTATTTCAGTTTTTGAAGTAAAGATGATCTTGAAGCATCGACTGAAATTTCAACCAGAATAAAAGATTGGATGAGGAACTTTCTATGATGGGAATAATACTAGGAATGTGTTAGTGGCTGACGCGTTACTGGTGTGAGCTTGATGTCGTTATTGTATAGTCATATGATTGTAACAATATGTAGGCGTGTCATCTTGTTATTAGTTACTCTTTTTGCCGTTTGTACCTTGACAATTCAGTCTGTTCTGTATTCTACACTGTGCCTCATGGCATAGCACTCTGGCACCATCGACCATATGTAATATTTGTAAATCTGCAATCTCTCTCAGTTGTGAGACCAGCAACAAGTCTATCAAATATATATACATATAGCCTCCGCCTGTCTTAAAAAATACAATTTTAAACCAGGTCAAAGACAACTGTAATTTTGAACTAACCATTTCTGTTAAAACAAAATACAGTGAAGCCTGTCTTTAACGGTCACCTCTAGGACCTGAGAAAAATGACCTTTAAAAAATGACCTTTATGTGGCCTTTCTGTCCAGGTCAATTTCTATATAAAGTGTCATTTTGATGTTATGAAGAGTGGCCTTTATACACAGTCGGCTGCTCTATAGAGGTGGCTGCAAATACAGGTTTGACAGTTAAAACATTCTGAAATATATTCCAAAATATCAACAGTCAACACGCTCTAACTCAAAGAAAGTTGCAGAAGAAAAATTATGTAAAACCAAAATTATCAAAAATTAATGATCATCTATATATATCAGTCCCATTTTCATCGAGGTCACCAACCAAAAGGAAAAAGTTTCCAAATCGCACTTTCTACAGAAATCAATCGATGTAGGACGGATACAGGTCAATAAATGCCAAGCATCTTTTATCCCACAACAACGGCAATTAAGAGCAGCTAAAGTTAAACCGGTCTATAATGTTCACCTTTGAGACCTGAGGAAAATGCCCTATATAGACAGGTGACCTTTCTGTCCAGGTTGGTTTCTATATAAAGTGTCATTTTGGGGTTATGAAGAGTGGCCTTTACACACAGGTGGCTGCTCTATAGAGGTGGCCGCTAATACATGCTTGACAAAATCACTATATGACAACATATCTCTTACCTTGACAAAAATTGATTCAATGGCACGTAACTCATTCAACCAGCCATAAGGCACATGGACAATTGGGTAGCAAACGGACATGATTGCCAATGCCTAGAATGATATATGAGTAATACAATAAAACAATCTAACTGATTTTTTTTTGGACGGTGGTGTTCAATGGAACAAGCTGTTTCTGTTCCTCACAGTACATGCATCAACACACACTTTCCACACACTACGATTACTTACAGAGGACAATGATACACCAGTAAACAAACAGTCCGATGTTAACACGTCACGATAAGTACAAAGATTTGCGAAGCCTCGGCGGTATAGTTCAGTGGGTTTCCACTCCATGATTTTATGTAGGGGCTGGGGAGAGCGATCCTTACTTCTCAAAGTGAAAAATATGAAACATTATAATTGTTATTGAGAAATTACTAGAAGCTGAATGCCTACTAAACATAATGAACATTTCAAACTTCAGAAAGGACTTTCAATTAACAATCACTGAAGTCTGATCATACCTGTGATTTGAAACAACTTTCAATTAAAGGGTTAACACACGCCTAGCCATACAGATCAACTATTTCACCCTTGAAATAAAGTTAAACCTGTATTAGCGGCCACCTCTATAGAGCGGCCATCTGTGTATAAAAGACATTCTTCAGAATTCCAAAATGACACTTTCTATAGAAATCAACCTGGACAGAAAGGCCACCAGTCTATAAAGGTCATTTTCCTCAGGTCCCAAAGGCGATGACCGTTAAAGACAGATTTCACTGTACTCAATATTTCTTCATGCTTCTGATTCAAGAGACGTTCTCCTAAAAGTCTTCAATTTCTCATAAAAATGTCAATTGAATGACCTAAACTAGTCAGAGAACTGGACGTTCTGTTTTCGAAAATGTTTGTCATTCTTGATATACATCATTGTAAATGCGGCATCGATATGTCGTCCGCTTTTGACACAATCTCGAGAGAAAAACTGATGGAAATGCCACGTGATGTGCTCCCCGCAAGCGAACAACGACTGATACACTTCATGTTGTCAAACACTACGCTGAAGGATCGCCAAGGTACCGAGATTGGGGAAACCTTTGAAGACTACCATCGGGACACCGCAAGGTGACAGCCTTAGCCCTGTCTTGTTCACGGTATATCTCGAATTCGCCATGAAAGCACTGAGACCCTTGCTCCCGGAAGGTACCTATGATTGCATTTACGCCGATGACGCCGATTTCTTCACGTATGGCGAAGACGTCGACCTAGAAATCGTCGAATCCACGTTTGCCAAGTACGGGCTCATTCTCAAGAAAGGAAAAACCAAGTTGCACGACGAGGCCAACTGGAGAGGAGCAAAGAAGGTCAAAACAATTCTGTGCTCGAAGAAGGACGTTGCAGTGTGCTGAGCGATGGCTCAGCAAGCGATGGTGAAACTGAGGAGCGTGTTAATGAGCCCAAGAGTCTCGAGAGAAAAGCGGCCGCAGGTGTTCAAGTTCTATGTTGAACCTGTCATGCCGTATAACTGCGAGACGTGGCCGTCCCGCAGGACCGCAAATAACACGCTTGACGCAACCCAAAGACAACTAACGAGATACGCACTCGGAGTCCGTTGGCCGGAAGTGATGAAGAACGAGGAGGTGAATGCCTGGATTTCTGAGAAATGCTCATTGACGGTGCAAATGAGACGAAGAAGAATGCTTGAACACATTCTAAGAGGCACAAGTTTGGCAAAATCAATCCTGCTGGAAGCGTTGCCAATAGACAGGAGGCGCGGCAGACCACCAGCCACACTCCTAAACGAGCTTCGTAAGGACCTCAAAGAAGTAGGAGTCACGACCGCCGAGCAAGCGCAACAAATGTTTTATTAAACTTGCTATAAGATGTTAATTTATTTTACAACACTCGATTTAAGAAGAAGAAATACTTAAAGTTGATGCTTCGGTACCCAAATTCGTCAGCCGTGAAATGACTATGGCTACAGTTGTTTTGTCTGGATCTCTAATCATACCACTCAGCCATGGTTTTAACTAGCTTTGTTGTATGACGGAGTAGGAGACAAGAGACAAGACACTCTGCTCAATCAATGTGAAAACTTAAACTTCAAACAAGTGACATCGGTTTATATATACTAGGCTTGCATAATTAGCTGGTGCATAATTAACCAATGAATGGATACAAGCTAAATAACAATAGAATGAGAATACATTATGCAAATAAGGAGAATAACCAAAGTGCCTACGAACGTAGCCTCGTTTTAGCATTATACGGAAACGGAAACGAGACTAATAGATCAACAATATGCTGTGGGGATGACATCACACAACAAGCTTATCAGTAGTTTGGGGCTCCAGAGTGCTTGCATTGACTACTTACCACAGTGATAGGTTCAATGACGAAATCTCAAGCAGAATTAATATAAACCCATCTCACCTTGATGGCTTCCTCTTCAGTGTAGCCGCCAATTCTGTCCCTTGAAACAAGTAAATTGACAAGTGGACGGCTAAATCTTTGAACAAATTGAACTGATGCTAGAGGAAGCCAAAATAGGACCAGCTGCTTGTACGAAGGAGGATTATGAACATTGTTGCTTTCCTGAAACATGACAAATGAGAAAAGTGAAACATCAAGGTCAAGCAAACAGAATTAATTTGATGAACTGGTATTCCTTTACTCATAGCATGGCAAGATTTCAAGATACACAAGTAATCAGAGTTGTCTCCCAAGACTACCTTGAGTAAGCAAAGATAAAAAGTTTGATTTGATTTAACACAGATGTCCGCCTGCTTGCAAATTGTATTTTTGAACATCCGAGGGACAACTTTGATATCAGCTCTTAAGGTAGCTGGTTAAGACAGATTGCTGCTTACAGCAGACGATCGCTAATCATTATACAGGTACTCCTTTCTAGTTCCTTTCAGATCAACATTGACTTGCAGAGATATGATAGGGACAATGGGAATTGCAGTTCCAAAACAAAACTGTATACAAATAGCGTAACAAACAACTACCAAGTGAGATGGGCAATACTAACAGAATAAACAGTACTTGGTTGCAGTAAAGCTGCTACTGCTACAGTAACATAAGCGGTCAATGCTTCAGGCTTATATTTATAGCAGCTCACAATCAATATTCAATATTCAAGAAATGAAAATAAGCCTGATGTTGCTGTTTCGATGACTAAAAGAGGTGAATTCCAATGGAATGACCACCAAGTTAACTGTTGTATTGGCAAAATAAGTTTTGAATATGTCAGCTCATATAATGGGTCAGTATTACCATAGCTATTGGGGATGCATCAGTTTCTCTCTTGTAACAGGAAATAAGGGAGTGGGAATTTAACCAGTGCTGCTATTATTCTTGCTCATCCTGTGATGCCAAATGGAAGTTGACAAGAGGAGTTCAGGCAAGCTTTCAAACGACCAACCCAAATTATCAATGGATTTTTCCTCCTCTTCGTCATCAATGGGCAGACAACAAATGAGCTCAAACATGATCACCAATTGTAATTACAATAGTTATGTTGCACCTATGCCGTAGCATAGCTTCAATGCACATTCCCTTAAAGACTAAGCATAGTTATACAAGGTACCTCATTGAGATCCTTCCAAGACTCTCTTGAGTGTATCTTTCTGTAATAGACTAACGTTACAATTAGCAGGCGAGAGCATGTGCCACAATACACGGCCACGGCTGGCACGACTATGGCCTTCTCTTCTGCATAGCTGGTCTGCAGCAACAGAACAACAGCAACGACCTGATAACAAAATAAAAATCCCCAGTTTGACTGATGAAGTGCGGAAACTATGCTCAGGCAATGTAGAGTGTAGCACAGGTAATGGCAATACAGGATAACAAACTTGATAATAATATCCCAATTCTGTTCAAAAGTGATGCTGTGATATTAACCAAATGCAAAGGGGATGCCTTGTAACCTACTTCACTACTGATTACTTGATTACTTGACCGGAGCTGTCTCACTCCCGAAGGAGGAACCCTTCCCTGGACGCCTTCCATTTGTCTCGGTCACGGGCTAGTCGTGGCTACGCTGGCCCCAGGTGGCGTGTGAGGTCGTCTCACCATCTTGTCCGTGGTCTCCCTTGCAATCTTCTCCACTGCCTTGGTGTCCAGTCGGTGACTCTGATAGTCCACCTCTTGTAACTTCACTACAGCTTGAGTAAATGATATTTCATGCCAACAAAGAACCTTGCACAGTGGCACAGTATGCCAGGGATAGATAACAACTTACTTGGATTTTATCCCTTGTTGATTATAACTGTTGTTAGTTTACTTAGTTTAACTTTCACTATGAAAATTTCTCATGGCTGCACGATACATAGTTTGCCATGAGAATTGGATGGTGGGAGAACCTTGACTGTTGAATACTGTTGATTGCTGGTGAACCTATCACACTCCATTACAAGACACAGGCAGGTCTGGCATCTCACAGATAGTGACAGTTATACAAAAGTGTGATGATCATGCAAACAGCCGTAGGCAACAACAAATGATAGTTCGCCCCAGGAAATAGAGCTTAAAACAAGCAGAGCAATAAGACAGTTGGTCAAAGACACATGTTGAACATAATAGCGAATTGACAGGCATTTTTTCAGATAATTAAGCAGTAATGGCTTCATGCCAACATGTTGTACTTCTACTGCTGTTTCTTTCATTGATACAAACTGTTGGATATAAAATTATGCAATACAGTCGAACCTGTATTAGTGGCCACCTCTATAGAGCAGCCACCTGTGTATAAAGGCCACTCTTCATAACCCCAAAATGACACTTTTTATAGAAGCCAACCTGGACAGAAAGGCCACCTGTCTAGAAAAAATGTTTCCCTCATGTTCCGAAGGTGACCGCTGTAGACAGGTTTGACAGAATTTATTTGCTATCACGGCTTGTAGTGTGGGAACTTGCCAATATTCATGGTGACAAAATAAAAAAATGACAAAATGGCTACAGGAAGGGTACATAACATAAAATCCCATATTTCACAGCATCAGAAGAAGTATTATTCTATGAGTTACAGTTACACATCCACATCTGACCTGAACAACAACATCAACAATGGAAGCTGCACTGACGATCACGCTGTGCTTGAATTTGAGCAGAATACCTGCATGAATCCATGCCTAAAAATAAAAAATACAGAGAAAGTGAGCCATTTTGCAGCAAGTAAATAATTAAATTAAGTCATGTTACGAATTCTATAAATTGTCAATTAAGAGGTTGGAATTGTGAGATACTAGGAGCAAACGGCAAACACGCCATTGGTCTAGAAATGGAGTGACATAAAATATTGACACCATATCACAAATGCAGATATTTCCTCTAAAAATTTCAACTGGTCATCTGAAGAAATTCTCCATTTCCAACAAAAAGGGCCCCATCGGTCAAGCTGCAGTCCATGCAGGCCAATGATATTCAACTGAGAGTACAGTGCTACTGCTAAGGAGGAATATTGTCTCAGAAGGGCAAAACTGTTCCTCAATTCTGCCCTGTTTTGAAGGATACTGCTGCTACTTAATGGCAAGAAAAAGGAACAGTTTTGCAGTATCTTGATGAGTCATTCCTGAAAACACTGCATCTAAATTAGGTTGGTCAATGTAGCACACACTAGATACCATTGATAAGGTTACATGACTATTAGAAGGCAGTAGTACCTACAAAGGTTCCTTTTATTGATTAGACAGTGAAGTCAATCTTCCAAATAACCGTGCTATAGGATGAATGGATCTACAATGGAAGGGATATGAATAACTCTACAAACATTTATTTTTAGACGCCGACCATCCGTTGGTGGTAGAGGTGCGAGGCATGCATCAAGCCAAGTCCAAACGGAAGACTCGTTATTTTAGCCATTGTCGATTGGTATTTGACAAACGTTTTGACGCAGAGTCATGCTGTGTCATTGGATGCGTCCGATATTGAAGTAGGGAAATCTGCGAATAACGTATCATGAAATTCATTCTGTAGCAACGCGTCAAAGTCCTGCATCAGGTCTCAGTCTAAGCAAGCCCAGATAGAAATTGACCTAGCCAAGTTGGAGCTAGAGATGGCTTGAAAGAAGACCGAATCTATGTTAATGCAGGCTGAGTTTAAGACCAGTAAGGCTATATGTCAGGCAGCGGGACGTATCGAGATGGCCAACATTTTGCTATTAGAAATTGATGAGAAAAGAGAGATATGCAAGCTCGCATGGTTCGCATGTGTCAAAGCATTCACATAAATATAGTCCCACAGATGTTGCACGAAACGACGAGAACAGAATGAAGACAATTGTACAGCGGTCTCTCAAATTAGTCAAAACTAAAGAAGCTCTGCTGCCGGCCCAGTACCAGAGCAAGGCAAACGAACTGTCGATGCCAGAGATTCTAAAGTTTGTGGCCGATGCAGTAAACTACCAAAGATTCAGGAGACGATTTGATAAGTAGGCCATGTCAAAACCCCTTGAAAAAAGAGTCGTCTACTAAAATTCTTGAGTGGAACTGTCAAGCAAGAAAACACAGGATTCAAGACGGCAGGCCAAGAAAATTAGAAAAGGCTCTACATTTGCTTCAAACAAGATTGATCAGCCTTGTTATCTTCAACGCAAGCATCAAAGCCATGACAAACGGCCAGGCAATTACACCAAATGACAGTATGGCTTTCACATAATTCTTAGGCTACATATGAGCGACACAAGAGTTCTTATCAAATATGGGTCGTCTCAAAAAATTAGACTCTAACTTGTAGTATTATTGTTGTGTTGTATTACATATGAGGCAACATCAGCTTGTAGCTAGATACCGGTGTTCCATGTGTCTGTTCATGTTCAGTTTTTGATTACACTCCATTGAGCTTACTCGTGTCTCTTGTCGCTCCTTATAAATGACGCAGTGAATAGTTATTCCAACTCAAATCTCCACTTCTACTTAATCCTGATTATTGGCAATGTGTGTAGGACGTCGTGTTGTGTTGCCGTGTTGTTGCTGACGAACTTCGTATTGACAAGTCACCCCCGCACCACTGCCTGTCTGCCAGTTGCCCGGCTTGCATTGTCTGATTTGTCTCCATCCGCCAAACGTGAGTTGACTGCCTTTGAGACATACAGTCACCAGGGTAATTGGAGTTGTTGCGACTACTTCCCTGTCTAAGGTAGATATCCCCGTCACCTCCGGGCAAAGGCGAAGCGATGCCAGTAGAAGCAAGATGGCTGAAACCCGATCAAGATGTGAGAAACACGTGGGCACTCAGTTATCCCACGGAATACGACTCTGAGAGGACAGGAACAGAGCAATCAGTCTCTCCCTCAACTATGGGAACTGTAATCCCCATACCGTTACATTCAATGCAGCAAACAGTGTAGCTTAATTATGACAATAATGATGTCGAATCAGCAGCAACAGCAAAATGAGCTGACTATACAACTAGCAGCTCAACAGCAAACTTCTCTAGAGCATCAACAGCAAATTGCTGCAACCTTGCAGCAACAGCAGATGGCTTTATCTGCTTCGACAAATCCTCCCCTTGGAACTCCATCAGGGGAGAGGGTTGATGACGTCCCTCCTCAGCTGATTGTATACTCCATACGGGTAGTACACATAAGAAAATCGATTTATCCTTCTTAAAACCTCCCCTGAGAAAACCACTTTAGCTGCATTTCGTCCCTGGAAGAAAAGTTTTGAAGGTTACACTGATTTAATTCACCTAAATCAGTGTAAGCTTTTGAAGGCAACAGATACTGCATAGTGACCATTGGTTACAGGTATGGAAAAATTTCCTGCTAGACATTAATGAGGCATTAATTAGACGATACGACCCAAACCCTAGAGCACATGGAGTGCTATCTCTTGGGCACATGGAAATGAACGGAATGGATAAGGTCATTTGTGAAAAGTGCAGCAAATCGCTTGCATGCCATTGATCAACAAAAGGAATGGCCGCTCACCTGACCAAAATTCAAAATGAGGATTTTGAGAGTTCTTCTCTTAACACAATGGCCACTTCCGATGTTCCAGGCAGTAGCGGCGCTGCAGCAAAGAAACAAATGCGCTTGGACATGGTAATAAGAGGGAAAACGTGGGAAATCAACAACTCACAGGCACAGCAACGACATGAAAAGTTAACAAAGCTGTTGACTTGTCAGTACATGCCACTCAGCCTCGTGGATAAGGATGAGTTCAAGGAAGTATGCAAGTCCATGTGACCTGAGTATGCTGTGCCGCAATGAAACTTTTTCTGGAACACAACTGGATAAGATGCACAGCAAGACCGTTCAAGATATTTCACGACTGCTGAAATCGGAGTATTGGTTTTCTTTTACTACAGACCATTGGAGTGACAGTGTATCTCTCGTAAGACCTCTGATCACTAATCTACTTTCGTTTGTGCTTATTACTTCTCATTCTTGGATAATTTTGCTTTCTCGCCGTTTCACGGATTATTGGCTAATAGAAGATTTTGCTTTAGAAAACAGGGTTCTCGGAGCATGGACATTTTCTGGCAGCCACACAGGCAGTGCAATTTTAGATACACTGTCTGAAATGCATGCATTCTGGAAAATAAAACCAGAAAATATAGATGCCATTGTCAAAGATTGGACTTCCAATATGAATACTGTTCATCTAAATGTGTTTAGCAAAGCACCTTTCTAGGCACTTCATTTGAATACAACATGAAAGTAGGGTGACATTTAACTGTGAGGCACGTAATAAATGATTCCTTGTGCTTGTTTCAAAATTAAGGAGGTCGTGCAAGAAAACTGACTGCTTTGAGTATATATTTTTTGCTCTGCATATTTGCAGACTATGTTGCATTATTATATTTCCCTGTCATTCTCTAGTAGTCATTGCCTGAGCCACAAACTGCAGTTAAAGTTAAAAGACTGCATATTCGAGCACGCGACGGTGAAGCGCATATTAAAGAATATGTCAAGAATATCTACCCACCTTCATATGTCGCCAAGTGCTCACAAGTTGTTTTTGAAATGCCAAAAGGACAAAAGTTTCCCTTAGATAAAATTCTCAAAAGATGTGGAGACAAGGTGGAATTCCAAATTCTACGTACTAGATGCGCTTTGCCATCAAAACGAGGCAATTAGGAAGTTTGCCAGCTACGCCGCAATGACCGACTGAGGTTCAGTAGTTTAATTTCGTTGGAAAGGGCTTCATAGAAAATCTGTGTACGTTGTTGCGGCTGTTCCGACAAGAAACAAGAAATGTAAGTGCCATTGGTCAGTGTATACGGTTTTGCTTGTTAGTGAAACTGTTAGAAGTCATTTCTTATCAATCGTGGTTGCTTCATGAGTTGTAGTGATATACTCTATTCTCATTTAACAGCTATGCATTTATACTTTTGTAGTGAGTAGCAGAGAAAGCTAGGGTGTAGCATTTCATGTTGTAAAATGTAGGCTTGCATCATAGACTGTGAGACTTGGGTACTAGCTAAATCGGTGGACTGGGACTAGAATATCAGGATATGTCCAGAAATGTGATTATCTTTTGATTTTTAACTTTAGTGTTCAATAATTTAGCTTTCAGCTGCTCTAAAAATGCAAATTGAGGAGCACAAAGGAAATGAGTTTGGCCGCGGGGTGAAAGCGACAGTGGGAAAGATGAAGGAATCATTGGAGTCTCAATTTGAAGTCGTATGTGATGATGTCAATCTCACAATAGCAACGTTTCTTGATTGTCGCTTCAAGTACCCATCTATCCTGTATTTAGAAAGTGAATGGGAGGCTATCAGAAGTGAGGTTGTTGAGGTTGCATTGGTGACTACACCTGACAACGGATCTTGGGGCGAGATTTACGCTATTCCAGGGTCTGGCACGTCTTTGGCATATTTTGAAGCTGCAGAGCCATGCACATCCAATGCATTTTTACCCTCAGTGCCTACATCACATCTGGTTGACGAAGAGACTTCCGAGCAAGTTGCGAACAAGGCACTATCCTGGTGAGAGATGTTTGAAGAGAAACGTGGAGTCACCAGCCATGTGCGATGTATCGACGTTCCAACGGCAGTTTGCTCGGAAATCGCTCTCTACAAAGACATAGCGAGCGCTGCTAAAAGCTATGACCACAAGCAGTCTGTTTAATTGGTGGAAGCAGTCCAGGCATATGTTTCCTCTTCTTGCCACATTCGAAAGACGCTTCCTCAGCTGTCCACCAACATCAGTCCCAAGTGAAAGACTATTCAGCTCGGCTGGTTTAATCTATGGCGACAAGAAGCGATCTCGACTGCATAGTTCAAAGGCAGATAAAATGCTGCTTATCAAAGCCAACTGCGAAATGACTAAAACGTTTGCCGAAGAACATAGATCCACATCTGTGCAAAGTGTGGCTACAGTGAAATCAACACCCGTCATTATTTCAACTGTAGCTGTCAGCGACAGTGAGTCTGAGCTCGGATCTGATTCTGAGGCCCACTGTGTCCAGCATGACGTGCTTGACGATTTGTCGAGCGAAGCCCACATAATAATTTGCATATTGGCTTGCCCATTTACCTTTGGTTTGCCTATCGTATTTGTTTATATCACTGCGATAAGTTTTCCAGGCTGTCTGTGATGCTGTCGTGTTTATCTGTCAACAAATGTGACACCATGGTTAAACAGCTCGATAATCATCTCCGTTATTGACACTATGGCTTTCCGCATTATGATTGTATGGATATTACAGTTTTCATGACTTAACCAGTGTTCTGTCTCTGCAAAGATTCAGAAACAGTTTAGGAACAACTGTTTTGCTTCCTGTCTTCTAGATAATAATTATAGACATTTCGTTACTGAGCGATTCAGCTTCAGGCGCCTAGTTTCTGTACAAGTTTGATGTGTTTCTGTGATCAATTATGGGCCTTGATTTTGAGCAGAAACTGCAACTACGACATGTTCAGCTTTACCATAGCTCCAGAAACTTGGATTTTATGACACAAGTACTTACCATTGTTGATATTGAACATGTCGCAATCTTCTCGTTTCTGTTATGAAGCCCTGGCTCAAGCATATGTTCAGTTAATTGTTTGATGGAGCGTCTTGACTAATTTTAAAGATAGAACCATCTTGTTTCAGAGCAACAGCTTTACATTCTATATCGTTGTATTTCTTCAACATTTCCCCGCGAACCCCGTCTCCCCGCAGATAAAATCAGCGGGGGACCCGCTTCCCTGCTATTCATTTCCTCGCCTCAAATTCCTCCCCACAACAACTCTAAAGAAGAATCATTGCTGCACCAACTATAGAAGTGCAGGATCTCGATTCAGAGTGGGAATTGGAACAGAGCTCTGAGCCTTCTGATCATCGCAATAATTATAAAGCTGTCCTTGGATTCCCTCAGCCACCAATGACTGTTGATGTGTCAGACAATGGCGATAATGCCTTTGGCACAAACAGTTGCAATTGTTTAAAGACTAGACCAGCAAAGCGCTCACATTATCAAAATAATAGTCGATTTTGTGATAGAACCCCTGGCTCATCAAGGCACCAAACTGCAGTCAGTAAATGGCACAGAAGAACAATAGAAGAATTGGAGTGCAGAGCAAGAGGACAGCTGAGCAATTGCAGGAAAATATGAAAACGATGATGGTGCATCAAAGCAAATACTCAACAAATTCTGGAGATGCTTCAAAATGCTGTTGCAGCAGCATCGAGCACCACAATATCTGCCACCACAGCAGGAAAGCCCACTAGCCCCTGAACAGACAAACCTCAGACACCAGCGCATGCCATCTCAAGCATATTCCCACTCAGAGATTTACAGAGATTCATCTCAACCCATAGCTATACGAGAGGCAGCAGGAAGTCCCGTTTTAAGGTTCAGACCAGTATATCACATGATTTTCACTCATATTCAGCTATTCAGCAGCCCAGAGATGACTTCTTGCCTGACCTGTTCTTGCCATATAGCCAGCTGCATATAACTAATGCAATAAAACACGTACAGATAACGCACTGCATGATTGGTCTATGACTTGTGAGACAGTAAACAACCAAAAGCTGCTACTTTCCAAAACTGCTACTTTCCTACTATGCGAAAGTTAGCACTTCACGCTTCAGAATTATAAAGGCATAACAAATCTCTAACTCTAACTCAGTGTTTGAGTTAGCTTTGTGGGGGACTGTTGTGGTAATCATTTGAGTCAGTGATTGCTATTTCCTTCATTGCTTGCACGTTACAATGTGGGAACGCCGACCTTGTGCCACTGATTGAGCATGTAATTGAACCCAACAGCGAATCTTCAAGTGAATTACCATCAGAAGACGAAGCAACTACGAGCTCTGCTTTAGAACGTATGCCTGCTGTTGATCTCCGTTCACTGTACACTGTCTGCTTAAGTCTAAGACAAGAAGTCTCCATGTCTGAAGGTATAACGAAGAAATGGCCACCAATGTCTTCCGACCTAGACATAACAACTGCTGAGAAGATGATACCAGTGCCTCTTTATAATATGTTTGCGTGGATAATAGGAGCATCAGATGAGCCTATACTCGATAAATTTGTTGAGGTTCCAAGACAAACCCACCTGAAACTGATATCCATCCTACAGGACGTTATTTACGTGGCGGGAAAAGGCAAGAAACCACGCCGAAATCGTATTGTCTTGGTTTGACGATTAAACACTCGACTGGTTCGGCACGCCTTGTAACCATCTTGAATAAGTTTGGACATTGCGTTTCTCATTCTACTGTCCAGTGCCTGGAGACTGCTCTGGCACAATTTCAGATTGAACGGCAGGACATTGTCCCGCAAGTGTGCCAGAAGGGAAAGCATGCCATTTTAGTGTGGGACAATATTGACTTCAATGAAGAAACTCTCTCTGGTCATGGCACTACTCACCACACTAACGGCA
>OFHS01000389.1:0-45071 GCA_900245855.1 Calvadosia cruxmelitensis
CTTAATATTTCAAAACATTTGCTTTACCTTCCTACACCGTGAGTCAGCTCGTAGAGCATCTATGTTTTTACAACAGCATAATCGTCACGACAGGTTTTCTGTATATCACAGGGCTATTAATTAACCCGCCAATTAACAGTGCCATTTCCTTACGATATGATTACTGTATAAACGAGCGAGTTGACCTCTACGACAGATGATAACACAAGACACACTCCATTTTGTTTGATTTGCATTCAGCCGAGAAATCCAGCCGTTCTCTTGTTATGATCGTCAGTTTTACGGATTATTATCAGCTGTCAATATAGTCAGTTTCAGCTCTAAACAATAATTAATGCTGAAAATTAAAACACTAGTGTTTTGGAATAATTTATTCAAGGATTCCTCTTCTCTTATTGCAAAAGGCACGACAGATGGTTACTATCAGTTTTTCTTAGTCGGAGCAAGAATTTACTTCATCGAGCTGAGGAAAAATCATGCGACAGCAATCATTTTGCGGAATTTCAATATCTGTTCTCTCAGGAGGAAGTCTTCGACGCAGAATCATTTGCTTCGACTTTGTAGTTACTTTTTGTTCACCTCTATTCTACATTAAATTGCACTGTATATATTTGTTTTAGCGCAAGAAACTTGTTGACGCTACCATACATAAGAATCTTGAGCATACATAAATTCTGTAACCCATTCCTGCAAATGAGCAACGTCTATGCATCTCTAACAATGCTAAAGCGATACCGGAAGGTATGGATTCGGGTCAGATTTTCGTTTCACTCTTGGATATCCGAGCAATATCGATGGAAAGGAATAGCAAAGAATAGATTATCCTGCCCGTGCAGCAGCATCGTTATATATACCAAAGAACATTTGTTGATTTATTGCCCTTAGACAAATGTAGTTAAAGACATGATACTCCTTTAAACTCTGTCACATAGCTTATATCAGATTGGATCAAATGATAGACGGTAACCCATAACGAATCGGATTGGATCGCATCATATCGGTTCTGATCGGAAACTTTTCAAATCGAACTTATTACCAGGGGCACCAGAAAATTTCAGACGAGGGGTTAGGCTTCCTCAACGGGGGGCTAATCGAACAGCATAACTTTCTATTAAATGAGTAAGCATTGAAACCAGCACGAAATTCGCATTTCTGAGCCTCATAATATGTCGCAATTAGCTCTTCATTTGGATTTGTCCAGCACGACGGCTGGTCTAAAGGGGATTGTGGAAGAAATTGACACAACTACGAGCTTAATTTTCCCCGAAAAAGTAGCTGCAGATTCCTCGAAGGGGGGATATGTTTCCCCGACGGGAGGCTAGAGCCCCCCGAGCACCCCTTTGGCGCCATTTTAGAGTATTACAGGATTGTCTCTTAGAATCCGCTAATAATACTTTAGCTAATCTATATCTTAGTTAAAGCAACACAATCAAGTAATAAACTAAATTCAAATCATTGCATTTACTTTTTTAAACATGAAGTCGATCATAATGATTTTTTAAAAGTAAAAGTTGTATTTATTTTTCGGTAATTCAATTCAAAACAGTTCAACAATCATAAAAATGAGTCTACAATACAATAAAATCGCAGTCACGATCTGCCTAATAAATTTAAATGCTAAAATATACAATAATATTATTACTAAAAATAAATTAAACTATAATATTTACAAATTAAAAATTTCCTGCAAGTTTTCCCCAGCACTTAGGGTGCCAAGAATGCTTGTAGCATTACCCCTCTGGATTGCAATGCTTATTCTCATAATGATTAGTCAGACTCTAGTTTAATATATCTGTACCTTTCCTTGTACATGCGGTGGGTGCTTCTTTCACAGATGAAGTTATCAAACAATGACATGTCAGAAGTATGAAATGGTTCTTTCGGCCACGAGATATGAGTTGTGACATGGCTGTACCATACTTTCCCCTTTTTACAAGAGTTATTACATCTTCAGGCATTATTGTCCCCATTGATCGAAATAAAAATTAAATTCATTATAGGCCTGCAAATGACTCCAATCGAATTGAAAGATAAAAAATGTCCCCGTTCTTGTAAATAGCAAGGAAAACAGTGTAAACAGTAGCCGCAGAGTTGTACAGCATCATCAGCATGTGAGTTGGACGAAGTTGTCGATATTTTATTATATTACAGCGGGAGTCTATCTATTCTGTTAATGGTCTAATCTATGATGTAATCGGTCATATGCCCCTCCTATTATTGCAGTTTAAACAAACATATCGATTGGCTAACGTTGTCACTATACGATCATGACCAATGAAACCTCGAGCTGCAAGTAACGTCAAAAAGAATCTTTACAAGAGCAAATACGGAGCCCTAGTGTGCTTTCTTCCGCGACTCAAACAGTAAACCAACCAAAGGGTTACCACGTGGAATTCTATGTATTGGCCATAAGTGTTACGACATTCCGAATCGCTATTGCTGAAAACCTTTCTTTCATGCACATCTAATTAACGTTATAGAAACAGACCTAAATTGTGCTAAAAAAGGAATGATATAAATATAACTATATTTCGGATTATATATTTCCATTGAACGTAATACGTTTACCACTGTTGCGACAACGTCGACTCAAATGGTTTAGCCACGCCTTATTATGCCCTGGCGTGTCATTCAGTGCACCATCCTAGGCATTAATCACCTGAGCCCCACAGTCGGGGAGGATGGAAGCTAAAAGCATACACAATAGCAATTAACTCAATACCTAGATGACATTGGCATTTCCTGTGAAACAGTAGCTATTTTGATCCAAGACAAGGACTATTGGCGTAAATTAATTGCCAAGTGAAATATGCATAATGCCGGCTCTTGCAAAACAACGGATCACATCAATGTGATGACGGCATCGTTATGCCCTTTTCCAACAAGGTTGCAAGTAAAGGACATTGGCTAACTGTCTCCCATTGATGCTTAGCGTTGTGCACGTTATGAAGAGATTACCAGGGAGATTAAAGTAACGAAAATGCTATCATTATCAGTCAAACAACGGATTATTGCTATTGTTGCTAAACTGTAAATGAGGACGATGACGTTTCAAGGAGCGAGTCCATATATTCAGTCTTAAAGATTTCTGGTACGCTCACGTCTGCTGCAACACTTCGTAAAGCACGAAGATGATGCAAATTAGACGTCACAAAGTGGCTGACGAAATAGCTCCATGCTCTCAATTCGTACTTGCTATCAAATCTATGTAAAAGCAGCAGGATTATAAAATTACCGAATATATGATGATGGTGATGTTCGTTTGTTTTCTTTTATTAACAACAATATCAAAACAGTTGTGTGGATGGATGCAAACCACTCGATTGATTGCACGCAATGTTCCAGAGATATTATACTCCATTATCAATTCGCATGCTCTTTATTTGAAATGTTTTCTACGTGCATCTATTCTCTGACAGTTAATTATTTTGACATGAAATGATAGTTTTTCTGCATGTTAACTAGCTCTTTATTTCG
The DNA here is from genome assembly GCA_900245855.1 of Calvadosia cruxmelitensis. Taxonomy (NCBI): domain Eukaryota; kingdom Metazoa; phylum Cnidaria; class Staurozoa; order Stauromedusae; family Kishinouyeidae; genus Calvadosia; species Calvadosia cruxmelitensis. The sequence continues at coordinate 3,478 of OFHS01000389.1, forward strand.
TTTCACACTGCTTAAGGTACTTAGGCCAATTACTACTACATATTGCCTTGTGCAAAGATTTTCAGGTGTTGAAGTCTCCCCTTTCTTTGATCTTCAATCAGTTCAATTAAGACACGAATATCCTCCCTTCCAAGCACATATCCAGCACATACCTTTTGAAACGGCAGGAGGCTCAACTGGATAGGTTGAGGCTGGAGCCCTTCACTAGAGCTGTCAGGTTTAGAAAGCATCATGCTGTCAGTCAGCTTTCAGCCATCTGTTTGCGTATGCTGAAAAGGTCACTCTTTAGCTTTCTCGGGACCACAAGAACACCATTATGATAAGAATCCAAATTTATAATATCATGGATATTTGTATATCACATACTCAAAATGCTTCACATCATTCAAATATGCACGGCAAAAGCCATAAAAAACTGGTAAGTCAACAACGATGTTCTGAGTCGGTACAGTAACAAACTTTTTTCCTGAAGAGTAACTACTGTATCAACTAACTTATAAAAGAGTCATTTAGAAAGTTATTTTCAGAGAATAGGAAATATTTGCTTTCGAAATAAAGTAACCTTTAAAGTACCTTTTAAAAGTTAATTTAGAGAACAGGAACTATTTGTTTTCGAAATAAAGTAGCTTCAACTTCAGCTAGTTACTTTAAAAGATAAATTTTCCAGCCCTGCTTCAGGGTATATAGCACAGGGCTATTCGGTATTATGTACATTGTACAATTTCGAAGGAGTGTTTGTTAATTGACTTTTTAGCTATCTTTATGATCTGTTATCATGGCTTCATGCACGTGATTTGTAAGCTATACAAATCCATTACCTATCCGTCCATGCCATTTTCGATTTGTTAGATATACCCACGATATTGGTCCATCTTTGCCGATTTCTTTAACAGCGCCAGTGAAACTACCTATGTTTAACTCAAAGTTTATGATTCCATAGCCATAAATAATTTAAATGTTCTAAAAGGTAATAGAATTATTTTAAGAGGTCTCGTCTAATGAGTAAAATCCCCACAGTGACGCGTATAATACTTAGAATTTATTTCGTTGACGTCATCTGCCGTTGTGGCCATCACACTTAAAGTATTACCGCGCTAATTTCAATTTAAATATCAATGATCTTGTAAATCTGCTTTCTTAGAGTGAATGTAAACATGGCACTTGAGCTTGCTTCATTACAAGTCGACAAACGACATTGATATGTACCGAGCTATCGATTGATCTTTGGTAACTGCAGTGAGGCGAACATATGTCCATGGGTTTACATCAAAATAGGTTCAATATATCTGTTGATTATTCGTTATTCAGCAGGTGGTTAACTTCGTTTACATCATGCACACGAGGGCCTTCTGGACAATAGCAAGCCCGCTGCGGGATGTCCTACGTCGAAGACAGAGTTCTCCAACACTTGCCAAATTAGCCATAGCAACTAAGCGAGTGCTCCTCTTTTTTGTGGGTGGCGTCATTTCTTACTGGAATATTTGGTCTCGTGAGGTGTTAGGATGTGCTACTTGTTTTTTCAGTTGATTTTGGCGATTGCAATTGGTTGCACTCGGAGATACGTGACAGGTAATTGCGAGATTTCCATCTTACTTTTTGATCAGCGGTTGCTATTTCATTCGTGTCACGTTGTGGTAGTTTCATGCAATCGTGGCCTTGCAGCATGACATCATAAACTCATCCATTCCATCATGGAATAGCCTTGATTTAATTTTTTAAGCAAGCTTGAAACACAAATATGTACCTTTAACCTTAGATAGTTTTAGCACAATTGGAGATTGTCCTATCCCAGGAATAATTTAGTAAGAAGCAACACACCATTATCAATCAACTTGCGCGTTCTATTATAATTACGACATTCAAGATGCTGAGTTTGTTGCATAACATTTTTCCTGCACGCTAACATTTTCTAGCTTGACTCGCTATTAATCGTGACTTATTCAAACGTTAGCACGCACTTTGATGAACAGATGCGCCTTGAAAATGGAAATCTACTTTCTTATCTTACTGATCAATCTGATTTGGCTTCTAAGGCAACATCAAAGGCATGCAATGTTTGACTAAATATGCATTAGTGCAGTGTTAATTATCTTCATGCCCTGAACTGCATGCTGAGTTGAAACATTTCAACAAGAACTATGAACCTTTGACGTTCTACAACATCAGAACGCCATTATTGATGTTTCGTTATCTCCAATAAGCTCTCATAGAATCATAGAATCTTAGAATTAAGCAGTTTGAACTTGCTCAGTCTATCCTAAACGCCAATATACCTGTTTGTAAGAATATTCTTAGATTTTAATAGATGATTAGTACGAATAATAATAGACGAGTAAATAAAAGATTATAATTACCTACAAAACTTTTCTGTGTTATATTTACTGAATATATATTACGTAACAACTTCAGCTTTGAAGAATTTTATTTGAAATTGGAACAATCCATTATTCATCATTATAGTACTCCAAATACAATACATTACAAAATTGTCAGTTTTAAAAATCACATTATTAAACTGCTCCCTTAAACTCCAATAAGCAATATTTACAGTGTTGTTGCTGTAAGGAACAAGAACGCCATTAGCCATTCGATGCAGCTATAGTTTTAAATATATTTTTCTCGACTTCATTGCAGTAGAACAAGTAGGCGGACTAGCTGCCACGATGCATCATGGGGTGATGAAGGGGTATGGTGTCTTAGCTCGAAATATTTTGTTTACAATTTTTCGCAACATTTTAAACAAAATTTTAATTTCGTCAAAATTCACAAAAATTTTAGTTCTCTCTTCTTGTTAAAGAATTTTAGTCACATTCTAGTAAATCCCAGTATAGTTCCAAATTTTATCCAACAATCGTCTGTTTTACAAAAAATGCGATTCTTGTTTTAGACGAAATGCACCCGAATCCTCTTGTTCGTTACTTTGCTCTTTCGAAAAACACTGCAATTCTTCGGAAAATGTTTGTAGCAGATGATTGGTTGCAGCAAATGATGCACCCTAACTATGCCAATGTGCATTATAACTGGCAGAGGGCCGTTGTGTTTGTAGCAGATTTTGGAGAGAGAGGAAAACACTTTTGAAAGGCTCGTTGAACGTTATGAACGGAAAGGATTTAGAAACGAAAGTGCGCCGACATTATCACAGCAAGCTGATGATCGATGTGCAAATTAGATTTTGGAAATTGTACCTATACTTGGAATAACCGATTTCATTACTGAGAATTTTGCAAGAATTGCCATGAGGCTGTGACCGAGGCTAGGCTTCCTGCAAAGTCTGAGACTGTAATTATTATGACCTGAACTGTTGAGGCTGTTGTATAGCAGAGTCATAATGGTTGTGTAGTTTCACTAATTTGTTATCTAATTTTTCCCTTCTGGGAATTAAAATAGCTACGCAGAAGTGACGAGCAACTTCCAGGAAGAGATTTTCGCGAGGGTTCTGACATTCAGAACTGCAGACCCTAAGTTGACATTTTCAACTTGGCCGAAGTATCAGGCCTGCCACAGTACTTGTGAAATATCATCTAGAGGAATGAGATCACAGGAAGACAGGTTTAATGAGCTTCTTAATCCACTTTGTAAGTTGTTATAAACTTCGCTAAGTGAAGTTACAACGCAAGGGCAACGTACGTACGGTGCTACTGATTTTGATGTAATGGTAGATTCAATGTGTGATCTCTAAGTTTTAGGGAAGGTTACTAGTAGCAATTTACTTACGATGTCCAGTTAACTAACGGTAAAAAAAATAGAAATTTTATATGCTCCAACACAGGACATAAAAATACTCAACGTGGTTTATGAATTATGTTGATTATGACTATACATTGGTGAATACCATATCTGCATTCAAATGCATGAATTCACCTTGCTGTTGTCTTATCCTAGCAATATGCTCAGACATGATGGCACTCGGAATGTCGAATGGATTAATTGGAAATGACCAATTGACAAGCAGTTCATCTGCAATCAATTTCCCCGCTGCAAGCGCAAGGAAAGACATCTATTCTGGTTGGTGTAGCGATGGTAGAAGTAACTGGAGAAATGAATGGCTGCAAGTGGATTTTAGAAAGCAACTAACACTGAATGGGATCTTGCTACAAGGCAACCGGAAAGAGAAAACGTTCTTCGTGACAAGTTTCTTTGTACAGATTAGCAATGACAGTATCACATTTAGAAATGTCACCGCCAAGGAAAATAATACTGAGGTAACTGAATAAGTAAGATTTATACTGATCTATCCAGTATTTTTTTTCAAATTGGCATCAACATCATCATCATTATCATCATATTTTAGCGATAATGTTACTACGAAAGTACGAATCGCTGCAAGCTAGTGTTAGTTTTCTTAGTCAAAGATGAGTTACCCCAAAAGGAGAAGTCAACCTCCTTTCCAGGCATGGTCACGTGTGCGAAGATGATTGTAAAATTCAAACAGAACCGGGAATAGAATTAATAATTCAGACCAAGGACTCAGACAAAGTGGTTGATGCTCAGAGCCAGGCGCTCAATTCAAATGGCATTTATAGTACCAGTAACCTCCTTTGATTCTATTTTTAGATTTTTGAAGGGATTGGACGATTCGACTACACATCTGTTGCTCTATTTAGCTCACCGGTGAAAGCAAGATTTCTTCGATTTAGAGCCAACACGATCAATGCGAGTGATTCACCGACTGCCAAAGTGTGCGCTCGCTTGGAGTTCTACGGATGTGGAAAGGAATCAGGTGCGAGTAGCTCTACTGTATCCGTATATAGCTGAATAGATTGGATTCTACTACGCAATACTTAGATAGTTCCGTAGTGAAACTCTAGATATCATTTCTGGTACCAGCTGGGTTTCCATTATCTTCTGAATTGAAAGCTATGTCCATGCATATTCACAAGGAGCGATATTTCCGTTGTATAGTCAACTAATGATACTCCGTTATATTTTCCTTGCTGTACATTATATATGTTGGGTGAAATTGAGGGTACCTGTTTTATGGCATGGTTAAAATACAGTTTATTTTGTAAAGTTATCTAACTAATCACAGTATCTTCACACATGTCAGTGGACTACTAACTGTTTATGCATGAGTGCCTTTTGAAGCTAAATCGTGTCTAAAATTATTCTCAACTGAAGCAAGGCAGCTGCCATGATAGTGGGTCGCCTTATCCATTCCATTATAGACTAGAGTCATGCGCTTGTTGTTGTGACATTGAAATAATGCATGATTCATGTAAGTAGGCGTTTGATCACATAAGCCACTACAGTGAAACCTGTCTATAACGGTCACCTCCGGGACCTCAGAAAAATGACCTTTATAGACAGGTGGCCTTTCTGTCCAGGTTAATTTCTATAAAAAGTGTCATTTTGGGGCTATGAAGAGTGGCCTTTATACACAGGTAGCTGCTCTATAGAGGTGGCCTCTCATACAGGTTTGACTGTATTGATATTATCAAATATGTTGCAGTAAGACAAGCTACATGCATTGCTCTTCAATGGCATGTGCAAAAGGAAATACCTTTTGTGAAGCAAAAATCACACTCTACACATTGATCGTATTGCATAGAAAAATAAAAATATATCAATAAGAGTAAATAATATATTGCGCTTTATCTGCAACATTAATTGTAGGCCAACTCAGCATTATATGTTATGGACGGTGTTGTTCCTGAGAACAGCCCGTTCCTTCTCTTGCGAGTACAAAACTAACAAATAGATTTGTACTGTTTACAGTTACATGCAACAGTCATACTACAGTCGAACCTGTTGTAAGCGGGCAGTCAAGGGTCCACTCATAGTTTTCCGTATAGGACAGGTGACCGCTTACGAGAGGATGACGTCATTCCATAAGAACAAAAGATGCGGCTCAGCAATAAGGAACTTGAACAATAGAAATTGTCGATTTCGAATTTCAAAAGTTAAAATTTGTAAAAACAATTTCAAATAATTTTGATTTCCTTGATGAAAACAATCCTCCGAGGGACAACAAGTATAATTATGGGCAAAAGAGAGGCAGGCTATGGATTTATAAGCAACCTTGGACTTCAATGGACAAAAACCACATGAAAGCAATTCCCAAACGACAAACGACTTCAAAAAATATGGTTTAAATTTGCTTGGCTGTCGAAAAACCTATCACTTGTTTCTATAAGTTCTCTGTGTGCTGAGTACTGCCATCGTTTTGATGCTGTGCGACTGAAGAAATCACTTGCAAGACGAGATCCAACTTGTTCCTAGATCATGTTTGATAGCCATACCAAACGCCGCAACAAGTCGTGTTGCTATGACGCTCGCTTTTGTGACAACATAACACGCCAGTGTTGAATTACAAATCTATTGTTTTCTTCAGCGCTCACAAAAGAAAAGGCGATTCAATCATTTCTGCGAACTCGAGTCATAAAACTGAAGTGCCCAGAAACGGGTAATTGTTGATGCAGGGTTCCAAACGGAAGTCTTTAGCAGCTGTTTATGATGATGTGGCACTTTGATGTTGTTAAATTAGGCAACACAAAAGCTGTCGGCGTGATCGTACTCGACCTTGCAACAGCTGGTATTAGAAAGCAATGTCCGCTTATGGGAGGTTTGTTGTCCGCAAGGGACTCACAAAAAGTGTCCGCTGTCTGCGTTGGACAGGTGTCCGCTTACTGGAGGTGTGATCTATCAAATTTTTGATGGAGGGAACAAAAGGTGTCCGTTTGCAAGAGGTGTCCGCTTACCAGGGTTGCAAATACTCACTACAAAAGTAACGTGTTACTCATACTCATTACTTTTTTAGTAATTCTGACTTGTAATTAATTACTTCTGCTTAAAATGTAGTGGATTGGTAATTAATTACTTTTCTGAGTAACGCACTACTTCTTCAAAACAGCAAATTACAAATTACTACCATCCATTATTCTGTTGCTTTAGACCTGCGTTAGTCATGGCGATTCCATGGCAACACTAATAAGAGCACGTATCTTCGTTGTCAGATTTCTGTAGTTGAATTTATTTTGGCTTTGTGAGCGGCAATCTGAGCGCTGAAGCTCTATTGAATGTCATTGACCTCCACTTACAAGCCAACCACAATGATAGCTCGTTGCAGAAGAACTTGTATATCTAACCGGCCTTCATTGTTGCCCTCTCAGGATTACTTGGTCATTATTAAATTTCTTAGGGAATAATCAATTCCACTTAACAGCAACATTTTCTCAAAGGTTCCTCGAAATAGTCCGATGTTTATTTGTTTTGACTGGTCAGCCGATGAACTTGCGAAGGTCTCCACAGAAGTCAGTAAGTTGCTATACCTACACGACTAAAAGCAAAACTCATGAACAGAATGGTGGCTTCAAAAAGCAGTTAGCCAGTCCTGTAACAATTTGCAATTGTGATTATTGTAAAGACCCGCTTTGTTGTGATTTTTTTAAAGAAAAGTAATTAGTAGTTTGACTGCAAATTACTTTTCTTTTCAAGTAACTTTTAGCTAGTAACTAATTACTTTTTATTTCGAGTAATTGACATCAGGAATTAATTACTTTCCAATCCAAGTAATTTTGGTAGTAATTAATTACTGCTGTTTGAGTAATTTTACAGCCCTGCCGCTTACTAAAGGTGTCCACTAGTACAGGTTCGACTGTACTATCATTAAACTTAGCATTGATCTGACCTGCTTCATCACTCTTTCTGTTTTTGACAGCAACAACTTACTGCAAGTCAGCATATCCTCTTGGAGTTCATAACCAACTAATAAAAGATTATCAAATGACATCTTCATCTAATAAATATTCAACAACTGTAGCCTCTGCTGGACGATTAAACATGGACTCGAGACTGGCTTGGTGTGCCGGAAGAGAAAGTGGCACTGAATGGTTACAGATAGATTTCTTTGTGCCAAGGACAATTTCAGCATTCTCGGTTCAGGGAGATGATTTTAAAGATATGGTTGGAGAGATTGTGCTGAAATATGGAGCTGACACATCATCACTACAGGATGTTGTGAATACAAATGGTTATCAAATGGTAATGTGATTTCCCATTACACACAGATGTTTACTTTCTTATCATATGCTGACGTCAATCAAATGTTAAGTTCTTGTGTGTTTGTATTTATCTCAAGACCGCCCTTGGCTGATGCAAAATACCATGATCACGCCCATTTTAGGGAGGAATATTTCGGCACACCCACTATTTCAGGGGATGGTGCTGCTGTATTTTGACCAACCCATCTCTGATATTGCCTGTAACTGGTATGTCCCAAAAAATAAAGGAGATGTGAATAACAAGCCAAAAATTGAAATGTTGATCTTACTTTTAGAAGAAAGCAATCACCAGGCTACCGATTGTTGTAAATACGCTTTCTAGGGCAGTGATACACAGAAGAACACTCTTGAAATAACAAGAGTGAGAATTTTTCAGCACTCTTTCCCACAACGGCAACTGAGCAACTGAGCATCATGTGACACAATGCCTAAGATCACACAGACTGTCACAGTTTGACACATGTTACGTAATGTATGTAACGTAATACACTGTAACTAGAAGTATTTCTTGATTATTATTACTTTCAACACTGATTGCATGTCATCACTAATTAATATTGCTCTTTTATCTCTAGGTCTTCACTGGCAATATTTTCTATGCATCCACACCAATATACAACAAACTTCCTACTGCTGTGATTGGTCGCTTTATTCGGCTTTATCCAAGAAAAACGATGTTTGGCTCTGCAGAGTTATGTTTCAGAATTGAAATTTACGGATATGCAACAGGTATAATGGAAATTGTGATTTTCGTAAAAAATATCCTCTTCATATAGTATTTTGTTCTTTTCTCAGGTTCACATGATTTTTCACATGGATTTCACATGGTGTGTACTATTTACATAGTTTATCCAAAAATGTTTCCCAATTCACACGGTTTTTACACACTATGGGATTCATAGTGAGGGTGGTAATATTAGATTTTATGTGAGAAACTTTATGAATTTGATTTATGCCTGATGGTGTCATTTCGGAAATACAGTGAAACATGTCTATAATGGTCACTTGTAGGACTGAGAAAAATGACCTTTATAGACAGGTGGCCTTTCTGTCCAGGTTAATTTGCAATATCATAATATAACAGAGCAATGTAGTAAATGAACAGCATTCAATGAAATATAACTTTAAAAATCACAAAACTACAGATTTAAACTTATATGCAAAAAATATGGGGAAATAGTCCAGTGTCAATAGTAAACATTATCGATGATGATGTCATAGGCCAAGGGCCTGTTGGCGACCTCTATGTGCACGTAACACCATAGAATGGTGTTGTGGTGGAGTGTGAAGTGCAGGCATTCAGTCTATAGCTGCCTGCACACAATCTGTGCCGGGTGCTCCACTACAACCCGCCAATTAATGATGCCAACATCTCATGCGGGGTCTGCCTGGTCCGCGGCGGCTACCAGATGGTGACTCAGTCAGACTAGTGGCGTTGTTATGGCGAGCATATTGACCAAGCCATCTTCATTGCATGTTGTGTACACTGTCCGTGTTCATATGCAAGCGTCCTCCAATCTTTTCCATAAGGTCTTCATTTGTTACACGGTCATGCCAACTGATCCCAAGTAGCTCTCTCCATACTTGTCTGCCAAACCTGTCTAATCTCCTGGTATCAGTTGCCTTGATGGTCCATGTTGCACAGCCGTACATTGCTTTGGACATGATGAAGCTTCTGACGAGTGATGTCCTGGTTTCAGTTGTGAGCTTGGTAGATTTAAGGTATGGGGACGTCCTCAATGCGTGCTTTCCCATTGCAATCCGCTGCCTGATCTCTGTTGTGTCATCCATTACGTGATTTATTGTACTATCGAGGTACTTGAAGCAACCAACTCTTTTGATGGGTACTTCGCAGAAATGGACTGTGGTGTCACTGTCAGCAATATTTGATTGAACCACCATGCACCCCGTTTTGGCGGGATGGATAGTCAAGCCATATGATTGAGCTACAGTGGCCAGGGCTTCCAGCACCGTTTCCAGATCATTTGGTGAGAGAGCCACGAAAATGCCGTCATCCGCGTATCTTACTTCTTAGCACTCTTGCCCAGCAATGTTTGGTTTGGGAAGGTGGTCGGTGGCAGCTTTCCATTCTCTCATCATCGCTTCAGTATAAAGGTTAAATAGTAGAGGCGAAAGTGGGCATCCCTGCCTCACTCCAACTTGTGTTTGGAAGGTTGGGGTCTTCTCACCTTTCCAGGATAAGCTGTCATTAGCATCTTCATAACATTATCATATCATTATATTTGTAATTTTGGCATTACCCGAATTCAAAATATATTTTTATATTTTGCAAAACTTTTGAAAAATTTGAAACTAATTGTAAAAGCATTGAAGCAGTGACAACATACATGACTTGTTTGCGGAGCAACTTGTACGAGCCAGAATACTGTAGTCCAGATGACATAGCATGGTGGTTTGTGACTTCACTAAAGTTGTGCTCTTTTTGGATAATAATGAAATGGCTTAGTTGGTTCAACAAATGTATCATGAAAACTTGTAAGACAACAAGCAAGTATCAATCTCTGAGAATGTGATAAAAAAGCAAAATGGAGATCAACCTATGCCTATCAATTTACATTATTGTATGTCTGTTGTATCAAACCAGGTGTCTGTTAAGGCGTCACATTGTCATATGCATTATATGTTGTATTGTGCCGGTGTCTGCGTGATGTCAGGGGTAGTTTTGCATTGTCACGCGCTGTAAATACAGTAAATACATGTCGAATAAAACTTAATGTGCTAGAAGTTCTTGGCAAGGAGCCACTCAGAGCATTGCCGTCTCTGTCTCATTCACATCAAACTATCGACTTACAACTATATCTTTTTCTTTCAGCGTGCTCTGAAGAATTGTCAGTTTCCAACTCTATATCCAAAATGACGTACTCCAGCTCAGCTGCATCCAACAATAGTATGCCACCGTACATCCATTCGCTATCTGCTTGGTGTGCTGCAACTACTGATGAAAACCAATTCATTGCATTTGACTTTGGAAGTACAATTCAGATCAGTGGAATTGCGTTACAAGCAGATGTGTTGTCCCAAGACAGAATCACATCTTTTTCTATAACCTATGTCTCTGACGGGGAGCTGGTTAGTCAAAGTCAGGTAGGACTTACAGACAATCTTTTCTAATCAGAAATTCTGCTATCATTGTTAATTGTGTACTTGTGGATGTGTAATTCGTATTGCCACAAACAAGAACACTAGGATACAAAAAATACACAATGTGGGTGACGAATACAACCAGGATTCTTGCTCATGGATTGGAACTAAAACATTGTCTGGTACTAAATCTCAAATCTCATATACAGATTTTAGCAACTTGGTTCAGACTAGATGTTTAGTCTTAGACTACGCTTTAGTCCCAATCCATGAATAAGGTCTTGCCAATAACTCAAAATCCAAATTAGAACTACTCCTTACAACATTGCAAGATTATCGGACACATAGATGACAAGATGGAGCATCATCATCATCATTTATTGTGAAATCCAATATGCCATTGGCTTTTTTCATGGGGTACAGACATAATACAACAGGGGAAGGTTACATACTCTATAAGCATGTTAACAGGAAATGGGTTTAAAGGTGACAATATGCAAGAAATAATTAGAACAAGACAATGGTCCATAGAAATTTGAATGACACAACAAGAACAATGTACGACGTGTAAACGATGTAACAGAGACCAATCACGACGAGCAGTGGACGAAGAACAGGATGTGAGGAGTGAACAACATAGCGACGAATGAAGACCTCGGACTTACACACGGTGACTTTATACTTTGACGAAGTAACAGGAACAATAGACGACGTGCAAACAATGCAACAGAGACCAATCATGACGAAACAAGACAAGTCAGCACAAATATTGATAGTATCATGGGACACATACATTATAATCATTATTTATTTATTTTTATCTATTATATTCCATTATCATTGAAAGAATTCTGACATCAGTTCCTTTGAATTTTAGACATGTTACTGTCCACAATATCGATTAATAGATAAAATTTAATCTTGGAGCAAGTCATGATGTTGCTATTTGCAAGTTTTGCAGACAGTCCAATTTTAAATTCTGATATGATTGTAACATATTTAGTAACTTTTTAGAGGGAATGGTAACTGTAACTAGTTACTTGCTTGATTCAAGTAACTGCATTTGTTATTATTTACGTCTTTTATTGACGTAGTACAGTAACAGCAAATAGCTTCTAGTTTCGAGTAGCATTCGAAGCATTGATAAAATGGTTCAACATATTGGGCATTCAGCCAACCGATCTCGAATTTCAACAGTTTAGTGACAAGCCTAAAGTCAGAGTTTTGCAAAATATATATAACAATCGGAAAATTAACGTGGCAAAATTTTGTTCAAAAATTCAAGATAATAATGAAATTGGACACAAATAGTCCTATTGCCTTCACACAGAATTTAACTGGATTTTAGTCAATTAGAGCTTCATAATAGATTTAGCCTGAGAAATAATTTCCTATTGCTAGTAATTAAACCAATGGTCAATTGTATTTGATGCATTCTTCAGGTCTACCAAGCAGGCTTCAACCCATTTGATATCACATTCATTTGGTTCAATAGCACTATCTATGCAAAATCACTTGTCGTTAAGCCCCTATCATGGAATGAAAGGATCTGTGGCAGGTTTGAAGTATTTGGATGTCCAGGTAAGAGCCAATACATTTGCAGTCAGGGGTGTAAATAGTGAACTAAAATTAGTTCGCTAAATACCGGTACTGTTTTCGTTAGTTTTTAGTTTTGAGACTAGTTTCCCACAAAATCAGTTTTAGATTTAGCAAACTAATTTTCAAGCCAGTTAGCTAGTTTAGCTAAATTTCGTTTTGGTAAAACTAATATGCTTATTTTGCACTGGTGGATTGACTACTTTATTTTTGTAGTTCGCTACAATTACAACTGCTCTCTATAAATGTAGTTCGCTACAACTACAGCTACAGGAGAAATAAAGTAGTTCGCTACAACTATTCGCTACATCTCCCAAAAAGTAGCTAACTACTTCGCTACAGACTACTTTCAGTTTCTTACAAAGTCAATCAGAATTTTGGCTTTTCAACATTATTCACAAAGTATGACTTGTTACACAAAACAGTTAATCACTGGCTATATTATGCTACTTTCAATCAATTATATAGTTCTACTGTGGGCATTATAACCTCAACCTTCAGGCCATTTTCAGGAAACCGTGTGCCACGGTCTCGGAATTTGCAAAATCCAGATGCAAATGTTTGTGGAAAAAGTAGCTAAAATCATCATCCTAAATCAAAAAGTAGTTCGCTAAAAACTACACTTCTTTAGTTAAAAAGTAGTTCGCTACAGCTGCAACTACTTTTTGAAAAATGTAGTCAAAAGCTACTTCGCTACAGGGAAAAGTAGTTCGCTACAAGTAGCTAACTACTTGTAGTTCGTTACTTCCACCACTGTTATTTTGGAATAAAAAATGTTGCTGAACTGTTGACAAATGGGTTTTCCTGAAAGCAATTGAATTGAAAGAAACACTGAATGCAGTATGGTGTACATCTGCTTGTTATTCTGTTGTTACGAAGGTGTCTTACTAAGAACAGCTATCCCTTCTAGTGTCGCGTCCTTCGTACGTCTCATCTTTCATTGAGTACACTAAGCAAATGCGAACATGATTTGATTGTTGATTGCTGTCAATACTATCAACATTGGACATTGGAACATATGACAGCCTATATAAATCAGCCAGTAGTACAATCCAAAAGACAAAACTTGCTGGTGCCTATAGAGTGGTAGATCAATTTGTTTAAATCTGCAACAGTAAATCCTTCGGACAACTTCTGGCATCAGCTTGATTCTCTTTCAAATTTGAAGGAAGATAAAGACTGGCTTCGAATTTGCTTGCAAATTTCCTCTTCCCTTTCATAAAAATGTGATAATTAATTTTAGTTTTTTAGCAAAAACTAATTTTTGAGCATTTAGTTTATAGTTTTAGCAAACTACTTTTCAAATCAATTAGTTTTAGTTTTAGCAAACTAATTTTTAGCAAATTAGCGTTAGCGTTAGCGAACCAAGTTTTTTATTGATATTTACACTCCTGTTTGCAGTGACATATACACTAGAGTGATGCGAGGGGGTGTTGTAAATATATATAGAGAGAGTAGTGTATTTTAAGACATTTAAACAATATTTTCAGTTGTATAATGAGGCATTAATTACAATTGCACTAAACCAAAAGCGTTCTTTCACTGCCGTTCAATATGCTGGATCATCAGCACAGAAGAGTACTCTGAGATAGCATAATGGTAAGAAGCTTGTCAGCCCACTTGCTCTGGCAATGACTATCAAACTATTTAACACAGTGTGACACCTTGCCTATGATCATGCATGGAATGTTACAGCTTCTAATATGTTGCATAATATAAGATAACTGTTTTCTAGATCATTATTACTTTTAACAGGGGGCTAGGGGACTGTATTCTCCGGAGTGTACAGTTAGGTTCCAAGCTAGGACAATAGCTATAATGCAAAATTGTCAAATTACACGTATCAGAGATTCTAACTCTCTTGTTTTGGGCGGAAATCTCCCACTTGTGAGACATCTTTCCGACTTCCCATTTTCAGTAACAAGCTCCCGGTTTCGCGTTTCTTTTTCTTTATCTAGGTTTTATTGTATTTATAGTAAATATTAAGCATACGAACAAATTGTCTTGTCTTCAAACAAGTGCAATCAATTGTATTATTCCCGTGATCTATACATTAATCAATTGGTCTGTAAACATCCAATCATCGAAGGACCTTCATTTTAATTGCAATGATGTAGATTTTCCATTCCTTGTCTCATGTTGCTCATGCAAATGTTGATCTGCTACTAAACAACATGAGGCTACAACGAAATAAAAGCATGTTGAAGTTGAAACGAATAGCTCGAGGGGAAGGTGGAACTTCCAGCAAGAAATACAAGGAAAAGTGTTATGCAGTTTTATGGATTTGGTTATGCTATGCCACTCACTTGGAATGTAATCAATACTGCATGTAAGCCGTCCTCCTTGCAATTTTGAAAACTATTTGGTAAAAAGTTTCTTTATAAGCTGACAATGTTATGATCTCTGCAAATGGATAAGCAGAGCAATAATTTGCCTTCAGGCCACAGGCATAACTATGATCAAAGCCAGCAAAGTAACAAAGTACATAAGAACTGATCCTGCATTAGCTATTATCATTATGATAATGGATATACAATCAAACCAGTGATGATTTGGAGGGGGAACGCGGGGGAACGCCGTCCGCCCACTATTTTGTTTTGGGGGAACACTGTCCCCTCACTTCTTAAAAATCTTGTAAGGATATTTAGTACAAACGATAATAAGCCTTTTGCACCTATTCCTGGGTTATAGCAAACGGGCCCTTTTCAAATACTGCGTCTACAAAATTGAAATAGCAACCCTACAGCAAAGCCACTTTTTTTCAAATGATTTGTTTTTGAGTTCAGTTCTCAGAAATATGACTGGAGTCGCACTGGATTTATGGGCAAACAATGGATTTGTAAATCAACCTCGTGCAATCCAGAATAAGTTACACTCCGTGCACCCCAGCATATCACCATAGAAATTCACTCAGAGACGTTTTTGAATGGTGAATATTCCAAAAAATTTCCCGGGAAGCATGTTTCAGATCCCCCTACCAAGGGCCCTACACGGGGGGCGGGGCTTTGCCCCCTACATATTCTCCACTTTATATCCGTCCCTCCACTTCTGTGGTTTACAAAACATCACTGAATCAAACCTGTATTACTGGCCACCTCTGTAGAGCAGCCACCTGAGTGTAAAGGCCACTCTTCATAACCCCAAAATGACACACAGACACTTTGCAGTGTTGTTTAATATGGAAATTTTCTGATCTGATTTGATCCAATATTGGCATCGTCTGATTTTGTCTTATCCGATTTGAAAGCTACTACAATTGTTTCAAAATGATCTGATGTCAGCATGAAACCATTACTTAACAAAATTTTGCCTAATTCAGTAATTAATATTGTCATATACCAGCTATGATGTAGTTTAAAGTCGCAAGATGAACAAATATGAATCATCAAGCACTATCAATATTCATACATTACATTTCATTTTCAAATTGAAAGTCGTAAAGGTATAGGAAATACACTTCTTGTGACGAAAGAGGAATTGACCATGAGGCATCAGCTCAATTTTGCTTCTTAAAGCAATGAATTTGATTACAAGAGGGCCATAATTTATTTATATTGATATTCTTTTTTATTTCACTGGAGAAAATCCAAAGTGTGAATTGGTAATTGGTTACTTACGTATTTTTTATTTAAAAGTACACCTTGAATGAATGAATGAATGAATGAATGAATGAATGAATGAATGAATGAATGAATGAATGAATGAATGAATGAATGAATGAATGAATGAATGAAAACTTTATTTCAAAATATTTTGCATTCAACTTCAGAGCCAATGGCACTGAAGCTACCACATAGGGGTATGTTTTATAGAATAACGAGTAAAACATATTAATAAATAACAGGCAGATATAAAAGGCTTAAATCATACACTAATTACTTTATAGCTAGGTAGAATTACTTAACGTTGCATAAAAACTCCTCGATAATCCAAACATCAGAGGAATGACATTAAAATAGCAGTATCATTGGAATAAAACCTTTTCCGCGATACTTTCTTCAAAACCTTGTCTTCAAAATCACAAATTCTGTGCTTTCACTTCACTTCAGATATAGAATGATTAATGTTGGTTTTGTTAGAAACCGAGACTGAGAAAAGTACAGAAAAACTGGTACGACGTGGGAATCGAACCCACAACCTTTGGATTGCCGGTCCACTGCTCTGCCGTTGAGCTAGACGCACCCTCGTTAATGTGCACAACAATCTCCCTTATATATCTGCCGCCGAGTGAGCCTCGTTACGTCGTCATGTACCGGCCATTTGGTACACGACGGCCTTACATTTTACGAACCACCATGAGTTGCTTTGCAGAGTGTCTAGTGTAAACATACACTCTCCAACAGGTTTAACACAGAAACATTTTAATTATCTGATGGTTTTCAAGACACAATATCATTATCAATGCTGTTCTATTTTCAGGGATTCCAAGAGTAGCAGTTGTGAATAGTGGGCAAACTATTTCACTCGTGGAAGGCAGTGACTTGAATGTCACATGTGATTTGACTTTGAAATGGCGCTTTCCTTTGTACAAATGGAAACTGAATGGAAAAGATGTTGCATCAGATGAGACTACATCTGTGATCAATATTAAAAACGTGACACGGAATTACACTGGTGCAGTTCTTACATGTCTGGTAGATGACGCATGTTCAACGGGAAATCCTGTCAGTACAAACACCACCATCACAGTGGCATGTATGTGTTCCTAACACAAATTGATTTGCTTAATGAGTGAACGCTGCTAATCTGCAATGCAAAGATTTTGGAAACCCTGATCTTTTTTGCATCTCATATTTTCTCTGCTTCCACAGAACTCGGATGTACCGGTATTCCAAATCTATTATTATGCAAATATTTTGGTAACAAAAATAGTTTTTTTCACTGCTTGTATGAAATTTTGCAATATTTTAAGCAGATATTATTTTGTGTTTGTAATGCTTATAGCCAGTGATGCAAGTGTCAGACTACTTCACATGGTTTTTCTGTCTCAGTGCTTAGTAGAATGATGTGTGATACTTAAAATTGAAATAGAAAGTTACAACATCTCGTCAAGGAAGGATGCTCAATAGTCACTTTGTCCAGTCAGAATGACAATTTAAAACCTTGTGGCAGCTAACATTAGGATTATTAGTGCAGTAATTTTACATTTTACTTGATTTTCAGATTTAAGCATCCCAACGCTCAACACTTCAATGCTTTTAGAGAAGAAAGTAGGAGAGACTGTGTCCGTTTCTTGTCAAGCTGATAGCTTCCCCAAAGCCAACATTTCATGGTTAAAAGATGGCATTCTATTGCCTTGGAGAGGAAGTGTGCTTATGCTTGAGAGTTTAAATCTCTCCAGTGCTGGAAAATATCAATGCATGGCAAAGAATGGAGAACTGATGAAGACATCTACCTTTGTGGATTTGAAAATCATGTGTAGGTGATGCATCAGGCTTGTTAATGTTGACATTAGGTTCCATAATCCAGTAGGTAGATCTCTTACACTGGTATGTTATGTCTCATAGCGGCTTTATTCACAACTCCATCTGCAACATATCAAGGTAGTTATGTTGGATTTGCTTAGCTTTATTCATAGTACAAGGCAGCTTCATAATACCATTATGTTTATCCAGCCAAAAGTCGTGATAATAAGCTGGTTGTGATATTAACTATTAAGAGGGTACAAATAGTTAATTCTGACAAACTTGGTTCTCAAACTTAAGTGACATTCTTGCTTGGGTTGCGATATTACCTGAGGTGATACAAACCAGGGTTACACTGCATGTGTAGTATTTATCTATACACAGTGCAACCCACTTACCGGTCAATACAAATTAGTTAGATAACAATCCCAATTATGCTCAAATCAATTTTACTCCAATCTATAGAAATGGGTTGCTAATTAACAATTAAGTGTAAATGTTATGCACTAGTTTCAAATAATATGGCAATTCTTTCAAAGTAGAGCCATGGTATGGACAAAATATGCAATTACAGTCAAACCTGTATTAGTGGTCACCTCTATAGAGCAGCCACTTGTGTATAAAGGCCGCTCTTAGTAACCTCGAAATGACACTTTCTACACAAATCAACCTGGACAGAAAGGCCACCTGTCTATAAAGGTCATTTTTTCAGGACCCAGAGGTGACCGTTACAGACAGGTTTCATTGTAATAGCATGTCAGCTTGCATTATGTAATTTGTTCCACAAATGTTTGTTCGTTACATTATAGAAGAAGTGTTCATTAATTTGATTATTTGGTATATTAATATTTTATCATTTACCATTTTGACTTAAATCCATTGTTTTCATACGTTTCCTATTTCATGTCAGTTTATCGTATGTACCAATATCTAGTTTTGTATAGTTTCATGTGCAAGGTTCATCATGTCTCTGTATGTGAATCAGAGGCATATATTCGTACGCAATCTGTAAATTCAGTATTTCTGAGATCAAATCAAGATTCTTTCAAGGTGATATCTTTGCCCATTTCCTATTTGTGCTGGTTATGAGCTTCATTTTTGCCACCGGATTATACCTACACAGTCCAAAGATGAATGTTCAGCCGAGATCCTGCTGTGAAATTACCAGCAGTGGCATATACAGATGATGTAGTTATTCTCGCCAACAATGCAGAATAAATCTAAGAACACAGCTGACATCCTCACTGGCTTGGATCAAGTATTGAAATTACCTGCAATGTTCAAATACTTTGGTTGCCGACGCTCAAGGTGATGCCTGTGTTTTCTGATATAGAGAACATCTTGCTGGGGTCTGTGGTAGTAGGCTTTGTTATGTATGGAACTCTTCCAAAGTGTAAAAGTAAAACTAAATCTTTTTTCTTCTGCATCAGATCGGTGCTTTTCTACCTGTGTGCCACATCATCCACAAATGTCAAGGCCAGTGTTAGCCATCAATATTGTTACAGTGCATCGTTCAGTACTGATGCACACTTTTGGTTATTTGACTTGCACCTCAACACCTGTAGGAAGAATAGTCTGTAGAAGTTTGCCAACATCCACTCTGCTTTGACAAACCTGAGGTGTGATCAAGTTGTACTGCTGCGGCAAGGGAAACCTCTGGCAAAGATGATATGTCATTCTCTGACTGAGCCCTTCCACTGTGGGGAGCTCTGTGATGCACATGCACACACAAACACAGCTGCAGGAAAACATCACTGCTGTCACACTCACTTTTAGACAATGCTCTTTTATCCATTGCTGAAATGGACAGCATCCATGATGATGATGATGATGATCAGATATGCTCAATTTTGAATTCTTTTTTTGTATTTAAAAATTGAATTGTAGGGGCTGTAGATAATTGTAGCAGCAATACTTGTTCTCACTTCACTTTCAAGACTTTGTAAATATTTGTTCTAGAACATTTCATAGTGCAAGGATATAGAATCGACAATTCCATATGCCTAAGAGGAGAATTACCAAAACAGCAAAGAATTATATTAGACATAAACAATATATATGATATTTAAATCAACTTAACATGACTTCAAAGTGCCCACGGATCAACGGAAAAAACCCTAAAATCAGACGAAATTCAGATAATTGTTAAACAGAAATCAGAAATGTAAATAAGCAATTGCATTTTTAGTAGATGAAAAATTTATGTGGTGATTTGTAAGATGGTTAGCAGACAGCAAGGCATGTTTAGGCTGCTTGATTCACCCACCTTGAATTAAGAGAGACACGAGATAATATGGTTGCCAGACATCTCTTATTTCCCAGAATCGTTCCGTATTTATGTGTTACGCACCACAAAATTTACCAATTTTGAAATTGTTCTGAATTTTTTCTTCTGTGGTCTGGTAACTCTACGAGATAGGCAGCATAATATATTATTAACCAACGAGCAACAGAGAATCTAAATGCCAGCTTGAAAAGATGTCAAAGCGTTGCAAGGCCAATTGAGTATTGTTGCTACAGCTTCATGTACATTGAATTCCTTATTCTCTTCTAGATATTATCACGCCTGTTATCACGAATGACTCAAGCACTTACGTTATTGAAGGAAGCCCTGCTCATTTGCACTGTAAATCTTTAGGATATCCTGTGCCAACTGTTAATTGGATGACAGACAAAGGCACCACACTATTAAATTCAAGCAGCCTCTTCTTTACATCCATCAAACGAAGTGATGCTGGCGTTTTCTGGTGTATATCTAAGAATATTATTGGTCAAAGAAGTTCTGAAGGCACAAAAATGACAGTTTTGTGTGAGTACATCCTAATCTGCACAAGAGTTTCTGGCTGAGGCATTTGTTTATAAAAATATCATTGTTTGTTGTTTATAAAGTAGATGTCATTAATGGGCCATGTCAATCTGGTTTTAAGAACAGCTCACTTAACACCACCAGTTATGCCTAAACAAAGGAACGCAAACACTATGAATTCAAAAGTGTGAAACCCATTTTAAACCATGTGAACATACAGGTACCAACATGCTGTATCTTCATCTCTTTTGTTGCAGATTTAGATTCGCCATCTTTAAATTTCACATCCCCACTGACACTGAAAGAGGGCGAGACAGCCGTTTTGTCGTGCAATGCTGATGCCGTTCCTACCGCCTCATACAAGTGGCTTAATTCCACAAGTCAGGTCATCTCGTCAACAAATACTTTGATCTTTGACCCTGTGGAAATATTCCATAAAGGCACATACCTGTGCAATGTTGCAAACGATATAGGAGAAAAGACCTCATTGATTGTGGAAGTCATAGTGATATGTGAGTACATAATTCATCGTCATACTCTTTCATGTCAATTACTATGCAACCTAAGTACACTATTATATTCTTTACAAAATTTGGAATTAAAAATAGACTAATAGACCTGCACCACTGTTGTCAATTGAATGTATTCTTCAAACTTTCAAGTAAGTTGCAGGCTTAGTGGGATATTGAAACTATGCATGTTACATTTGTCACAATTATCCACAATTGTGTCCTGCATTCTTCTGGAAGGAGTATTTGGAGAAGCAATCAATCCAGTACAACCTTCCAATATCAGAGTATATAATCTCTCAAAGGATCAGCTTAAATAATCATCCTTTTGTTCATGCACTAATACACTGATTCACTGCAGGCAGATAGCATATTCATAAGAAATTGTTAACGATAGAGAAAGTTCTATATTCACAGCAGGCTAAAGGAAAATTGTTGCTTTTACTGTTTCCAGTTTATATCACTTTACGCTCTATATCCTACTTTTGGTCAGCAGAAGGACCAGGTATTAACCGAATTGGACTAAAATAACATATTCACAAACTTGGGTGCAGTCAAACCTGTATTAGTGACCACCTCTATATAGCAACCACCAGTGCATAAAGGCCACCCTTCATAACCCCAAAATGATACTTTCTATAGAAAGCAATCTGAACAGAAAGGCCATCTGTCTATGAAGGTCTTTTTTCTCAGGTCCTAGAGGTGACCGTTATAGACAGGTTTCTTTGTATGAAAAGACCATCCTTAGAAACTGAGGATGACTTTGAATCGGAATATTTTGAATATTGGCACATGTTCATTGCAACAATTGTACATATCAATACCTGCATCACATTGTACACCACCCAAATTTTGAATACTAATTTTTGCAGTAAAGAAAGGAAACAACTTTGCCAATTTACTTCACTGAGACGTGCAAACAGTTGTTCATTTCATTTTTTCTTTTCACTGTCAATATTGTGAGTTGGAATTGAAAGCAAATAACTCGCAATATATATTGCCATGATTTATTTGGCTTCATTGAATAATCTTGATAAAAATATAATTATATGTAAATTTAATTATAAAGTGGGTGGATCTTTTGATCTCAAGCTAGTTCATTAATGCTAGATCATTTGTCTGATTTCAGATTTAAGCATCCCAAAGATTAACAGCTCAACGCTGTTAGAGAAGAAAGAAGGAGAGACTGTGTCTGTTTCTTGTCAAGTTGATAGTTTCCCCAAAGCCAACATTTCATGGTTAAAAGATGGCATGCTATTGCCTTGGAGAGAAAATGTGCTCTTGCTTGAGAATTTAAATATCTCCAGTGCTGGAAAATATCAATGCATGGCAAGGAATGGAGAACTTGAGAAGACATCTACCTTTGTGGATTTGAAAATCATTTGTAGGTGATACCCTGACTCAGTCAGATTGAAGATCTTAAATTGATGCTACAGTGTAATCTTTTAGGACAGTGATGCCAATTGGCATATTATTGTCTAGATCTGGCCTTATGTAAATGGTCTTGGTTCTATCGCAAATCAAGCCATTCCATACACTGAGACCAGCAATGCACATGGCATTCAAGCTAAAAGCAATGCAGATGGCATTTTACACCTCCAAACGATACCATATATGATTACAGGATTTATTCGGTGGAGCTATAAAATGCCCACAACTACATGTAAGGTTGTGGTTCAGGGTGAAGGAGACAGAGACGACAACATTGCGAGTGGCTCCTCGCCAAGAAATTTGAGCACACCGATTTCCATTCACAAAGCACGACACTTTATATTTACAACGCATGACTAGACAAACTACCGCAATCCTTCAGCATTTCATATATATTGCTACACTTTTGTATAGCACATATTTTAAATTTCCAGATATCAAAATCCCTGTTGTCACGAATGGCTCCAGAAATTCTGCAGCTGAGGGAAGTTTTGCCCATTTGCATTGTGATGCTTCTGGATATCCCACACCAACAATCAATTGGTTGGCAGAAAAAGGCACAACGCAATCAAACACAAGCAATCTCTTGTTAAGATCCATCAAACGAAGTGATGCTGGATTTTACTGGTGTATATCACAGAATGTTGTTGGTCAAAGAAGTTCTGAAGGCTCAAGGATGATAGTTAAATGTGAGTATAATGTAATATGTTGCTTATCTTGTGGCTTTATTAATCCAATATGCCTGACCGTGTGTTTATCCTTTCTATGAAATCTTACATTAACTATTTCGTCTGCAAAATAAGCAGTCATTTACTTATATTTCTGATTCAAGAGCCATTCTCTCAAAATTCTTCACTTTTCTCATTGAAGGTGTTAGTTGAACGATGTTGTAGAGTTTGTATGTTGAGTGTAGATCGAAGACAAAGGCAAATAGATGTAGTTGAGTATATAATTGTGGCAGATACGACGGAGGGTAGCCACCCCATCCGAAGGCTTGAGAATACAGATTGCAAGAGAGTTGACATTACAAAATGCAAGACATTTATAGCGACTGACGGAGGGTGCTGATTGGCGGTCTGAGTGCCGACTCATCCCAAGAAATGTTCAAAAATTCATCAGCTGTGAAATAAAGACAGCAATAGGTGTTTCTTTGGATTTCCCTTTATTTCTCTCAAGCAATCAGATTGCGAAAAACTAATGGAACAGTTTATTAAGGTTCTTCTAATCTAAAAATATTCAACAAAAACACTTATTTGTTCTGGGATGAAGGATATCCCAACTGAGTTTTTCCGTAAAAGTAAGCAGTCATGCAATACTTATTAAAGTTTCACTGTACAGTTAAATTTGTCAGCCCATGCAAGATGAGCTTGGCATTGGTGCTTAGTTGATGGGAGGTTTGCAGTTTGCAGCATATGTTGTGCACTGCTAGCATGGGAACCATTTTACCGCCAATCCACTGTCATACTGATAAGCAGTGGAGGTACTACGACTTGTAAAGGTTGCAATATGGTAGCTGTAGCTCAGGCAATGTGTTTATGTTCGTTACTCTCCTAGTATTGCTTGTGAGTGCATAAAACACTATGATGAAGCAGGATGGACCCCTGACATGCAGTAAGACTGCTGGTATGGTAATGCGGGCGTCCTATTGCACAATACTGTACAGGGGATTGGTAGAAAAATTGATCGTACAACACCTGGCTGGAATTTAACTTTGCAGAATGTTATTTAGCCACATTTCAAACGTATCTTAGAAACCCCAAGGAATCAACAAAACTTGTCTCTTAACAGAAGTGGCCACTTAATGCAAAGAAATTGTTTTGATTGACAGGGGTTAAATCTTTAAAGGACCACTTAAAAGTGGCCTCTCAAGACACGTCACAATTAAATAGCTAGGCTAGACCTGAAATCTGATTTGTTCAACAAGTACATGATTTTTGTAAAACTCAAACAGTATTTGGTTTGGGATGTGATTTTAACCCCAATCTCTCACTCTGAAGTAAAATTCCATGTCAATTAGACAGTTTGACCCTCACTACTGCAAAGTGCAAATTCTGCCTCTTATAACTCCAAACCATTAAGCGATTTCTGGGTCTCTAGGAGGTCACAGCAATAGATCTGCTAGCTTATGTACAATTTGAAGACTAATTTTGAACCAAGCTGGGATTTGAACCTTTATCCTTTGGCTTTTTTAATCAATCGCATTACTAATTAGGTCATCGGTCCTTGCTACTAATTGACAAGCAACACAAATTGTGCCTCGTACAAGTTCCAAATTGTTGTTTTTTTATGTGAATGGTTATGCTAGCTGTACGGTTTCTATTTATGTGTTTTATTTTGTTTGTTTGCTTGTTTGTTGATTCACAATCAGGAAATTAAAATTAAAATTCCACAATAATTTGTGAGGCAATATAATACTCTACCTACCGGTATGTATATTCAAAAAGTTGGACCATAGCGTCCATAATTTTTTTCTGTAATCTGAATGCTTGGTTGATAGCAAGAATCCCAACACAAAGTCCATTTTGTTGCAGATTTAGATTCGCCATCTATAAATGTCACATCACCATTGACGTTAAAAGAAGGAGAGACAGCCATCTTGTCATGCGATGTTGATGCCGTTCCTACTGCCTCTTACAAATGGCTTAATTCTACAAATCACGTAACTTTGTCAGCAAAGACTTTGATCTTTGATCCTGTGAGAATATCTCACAAGGGCACATACTCATGCAAGGTCACAAACGACGTTGGAGAAAAGACATCATCGGCAGTTGAAGTTGTAGTGATGTGTAAGTAAACTATTACTATTTTCAATTTTCCAATTGCTTTGTTATCTCCTATTCAGTTGAAGAGCCATTACAATCTAGATGCTACTAATACAGTTATGTAGCACAAGTAAAGTAAAGTAATACATTACTAAAACAAAATAAGGAAAATTAGTCTTGCCGACTATATTCTGTCCCTATAGGAATATTTACATTGGATATTACAGCATTTTGAGCACTTGCTAGAGATATGCCACATACAGCCAGATATTGTGTGATTTGTCCTAGATAGGTCTGATGGTTGTGATGCAAGTCTACACATTTCACATTTCTTGGCATAGTAATCTTTTATAAGTAACATTTAGCACATTGTTTTGCAGATATAGAAAAACCTCAAATTAATGCCTCATCACCATTGGTCTACCAAGAGAACGCATCGTTTTCCCTTCAATGTACTGTAAGGGGAAACCCAACTCCATTTAAATCATGGTACAAGAGCAATGTTCTCATGACACAATTTGAAGAGTTGTATCAAATCAGTTCATTGTCAAGGAGTGACTCAGGGAACTACCAGTGCTTAGCCACAAGCCCTATCGGATCGTCAACATCTTCACCCGTCAGCGTAAAAGTCGAATGTAAGATTTGTTCACTGGGCATTTATCAGATCAGCTCAGTGCACATTAAAATATGGAATTATGTGAAATCCGTGTGAAAATTACATTATAAAAAACTGTGTAAAACCCTGGGAAAGGGCATTTTACATGTTTTCTTGTTATTTTATCAAAATTCAAATGCTATTTCACATGATTTTCATATGATGCTTCCCATTTCACATGATTTTCACACAGTTTTGGATTCATACTTTGAAGCATTGAATGTGCGAGGGTTACAATATAACATTGCTTTCGAATGTGTTATTTTTCTTAAGATCTGGATGTTCCAAATATTAACATTTCATCCTCGGAGATTCTCCTTATCACTGGACAGTCATTTTATCTATCCTGTGAAGCTAATTCAAATTCGGCCATCCAGTATACATGGATTAAAGATTCAGCAATCCATGTTACTAACAATAGTATCCTTAGCCTGAATGACACAAATCAGAGACAGAATGGATCATATGTATGCATGGCTGAAACATCTGCTTATCAACGACGGTCTCGTGCAATATCAATTGGAGTAACTGGTAAGTATAATCCTCAGTGATGCATTCATTACTTCATTTCTGTAGTTCGCTACAGCTGCAACCACTCCTTTGACAGATACAAAATCAAAACAATATTTATTGGAATGGTATTGCTGGAAGTGAAGAGATATCTGGTTAGGAATCTGACTGGTGCACTGCACTCTATATAGGATGTCAGCCATGTGAGCATCACGTTGTAATGCACAAAGTTTTATTATGTAAATTGATATATTTTTGCAACAATCACAACAGAATGAAATGAAAACAAACAAACAAAATATAGAAATATTTTACGAGTAGGAGGTGTAACTAAATTGTCGTGCTCTAAACAAATAAAAAGGGAAAATGACACTTTCTTAATGTTTAACTTCATTCATTTGGAGGAACTGGATTGTCTTCTGTTCAATCCATTGACAACCATTGACAACCATTGACAGTTACTTTTACATATTAGTAGCGATAGACCAGCGAAGGGGTGCAAGCAATGGCTTCCATTGCAAATGAATACAGTGAAACCTGTCTATAGCGGTCACCTGTGGGACCTGAGGAAAATTACATTCACAAGCAGGTGGCCTTTCTGTTCAGGTTGATTTCTACAGAAAGCATCATTTTGGGGTTATGAAGAGTGGCCTTTATACACAGGTGGCTGCTCTATAGAGATGGCCGCTAATACAAGTTTGACTGTAGCTTGCTTTGCGAACATGTGTCTGTGCAAAGTAAGCTCCAATTACGTCCATGGAGAACGAGAACTTGGAGCATTGTGGAGACTCTAAAAACTAACAGGGATTGTTGTTGTTTTTCTAGTGCCAATCAAGGTTTCAAAAACAGCCGTATTGTCTACACAAATTCTATCCCATACAGTAACAGAAATGAGAGGTACGTTTGATGCATGTGGCTGTTGCTTCACACCATTCATTGCTGCAAAAGAGGAGTTTTTGTGAAATTTTATTGCTTTTGCTTCACTGCAATGCACTCTTTACAGCTTATAGATCACATATTTCACCTTTATTATTGTGTGTTTTTCTCAATGCTCTTTTGATTTCATTTAATTTAGTTTGATTACTTGTGAAAAATAAGTTAGTATAATTGACAAGCAAGCACGAGTAATTAAAGTATACATGTAGTGTCGAGCAGGCAGACAAAGTAAACGCCACGACGAAGTAATAACGATAATTTTGTTTTCTTTTCCGATTTATTTCTGCTTCCAAAACAACAGTAACTCCATTTGATCTCTTGACATTCGATCAACTAATTAACCTTTCTCTCATCCGCCTAATCACATGATCATGTTGAATTTTCCATAACTTCCATACGAGGCTAGATCTATTAATTATTAATGTTCGAATTTGAAACTAATTGTACGTATAACCTGTTTAATACAAATATCTACAAACAGATCATAAAATCAATTAAATCTTAGAATGATTTAAACCTATTTACAATGCGATTATAATTAATAATAAGTCTATGTCTCCTGAACACATAGGTAAGGCACAACAGCGAATTTTGTTGCAGTTATTTTGCTGTTGTTGCTGCTATAATTTCCATTGTTTTTACTTGTTATGTTACATGGAAATGGAAATTTTTATCATTAACCCAACAACTTTTTAACTGTTCTGCATCGAGTGAAGAAGGCATATATGCTAAACCTTTTAAAAGATAGTAAATGATCAGTAATTTTCAGATAAATAGTTTCCTTTTAAGCCTTGGCGTGTTTCTTTCAAGACCATGTGAAAACCGTGTAAAACGACGAGCACCTTGTGAATATAAACAAGTAGAAATCCATGTAAAGAGTGCCCTTTGCAACCGGTTGGACTTAAATATCTATGTCATGTTACAAATCCAACAGCAGCAGACGCAATGTCAATATCCGAACAGCAAAGACAACAAAACTGTGGCAACGAGTAATCGGTTAGTTCACGGACTATATATTTGTACAATTTTTTTTTGGTAAGTCAGTTGTGTTTGTTGATTGAGAACGGACCAATTGTAAAATCATCAATCAGTAGCCAGAAGGGAGAGAGCCATTGAGAACATGGCAAGCAGCCGTCTTTCTCAACGACTACGCGATCACTGAATATACTTCACAACAACACTGGAACAACACATAAATTACACCTTACATGGAAACATCAATGTCGTATCAGGTGACAAGCAACATGTACAATGACGGACGATATTACGACATTACACCAACTCACCTTCATGGTTTGTTAGACCCAAAGACTAGTCTAATTTATGCAACGTTATATCTATCACATGGTTTCTGAACATCTTACTTTCTATTACTTGGTGTCTACGATCAAGACAAGAAGAATTAATTACAGTCCTACATGCTTGATATTGACGGAACAAAAAATTGATTGGAACTCATAGCAGGTATTGAGTTCCAAAGCATAGGATGCATTCTTTTGCATGATTAATATGGTACATTAGTGAGACATCATATTGCTAATTCATACAGAAGTTTAAATGACCAGAGAACGCGTTTAATTTTATTGTGTAGATATTACACTGTTTTACTATATTGTAAGCCATTTGATAATTTGACTGCATTTTGCCTCCCAGTATCATTCACACAGTCTACAACACCCATCATGACAAGACCATCTAGCTCAGCTCAAATCTTAATGAGGACATCGCAAAGGACACCCAGCTCCTCCTGCAGTGTGCCTTGTTCAGAAGGTGGAAGCTGCACACAAATAGGCAATTCTACGTTTTGCATGTGCCATAACGGATTCACTGGAAATGCATGTGATAAACGTAAGCATCTCGTGAGAGATTTCTCTCTACAGTCAATATCTAGAATTTCCTTAGCTATTTGGCATATCTAGCATGTCATGAGGTCATGATACATAAATGTTTCCGTGATAATTCATTTTGTCTGAATAATTATGTTGCCAGCAAAGCAAGAATCATGTTTGCAGAATAGCATAATAATACTGCTCGAATGCCATTTTCATTGCATTTTTAGGGATTTGCAATTACTTAGATTTTTATTCAGAAGAATTGCAAATTGTTGTCAATCAGTACATGAACATTGTAATGATTACGATGATTTACTTTGGAAATGGAATAAATAAATAACACGGCCATACCATGAAATAGAGATTCAAAGGCTTAGATTGATTTGACTGTAATTTGAAACGCAAGACATGCAACTGGTTTGAGAAAGCCACATTCGATTCTTTGGCTAACAGGCAAGAGATCACACTGAGTCAGGATGCCACATCAAGCACAATCTCAAAGGCAGGATGCAAATCAGCAGGCTAATTTTTACTACTATCTAGACATCAACAATATAGATACAGTCAAACCATTATTAGCGGTCACCTGTGTATAAAGGCCACTCTTCATAACCCCAAAATGACACTTAATTACATAGAAATAACCCTGGACAGAAAGGCCACCTGTCTATAAATGTCATGTTCTCCAGGTCCCAAGTGTGACCGTCATAGACAGGTTTCACTGTAGTATGAATGTCATGTTGAAAACTACAGAATGGCTTGCCACAATAACCTGTCTTGAATGACCACCTGTCTCAGGGAACCACAGAGGCTAAAAAAGCAATGTAGATGTATTATGTGAACACCAGTACTAGAAGACCACTTTTTACTCTTTGTTTATTTTGCATATCTGATATTAGCGTATAGAGGGCGATCTTGAGTTTTCTCTCAATATTCAGTTTTAACACATTTAATGCTCTTTAAGCAGCACTCATGTAAAAATAGATAAAGTTATGTCAGCCTGAAATCAATTTTTCACAGGATTATCAAGCATTCAAGTTGATTTTCAAATTGTACGACTCCGAAAAGATGGCAAGATGATGAGCAAGAAGGCTCTTCTGGACATGAAGACAGACAAACCCAGTGAATATTCAGAGATGATTGCAAATTTGAATTCTGCGGTAGGCTTCATGTAATTGTCACCCTTGATGTAACAAAGTGTCAATGCATGCCGAAATACAATGACAACCAAGAAGATTCTTCGAAATTAGTAGTATAATTGAACTAGGCTTATGCTAGGAAGGCTACGTTTAATTTAAATTAATATGCGCCTATTGGCAGGAGAAAGCATTGCATGAGGTACTTGGTATATCCCGGAGGGTGTCAGGGCTTAGAGAGTTGGCTGTTCATAAAGCTTACACCAGGGTAGGTGAGTTTGTGATAATCATTACAATGAGCAGGGAGGGCACGTAATATCTCCTCTTGCCAGTGCAAGGTAAAGGCTTATTTAATAAAAGGTATTGTTGTAAATGTCGATACAGAAACAGTTTCTCATTCTCAAAGGGTTCAATAAATGCCGGTGTAAAATGATGTCCTGGATTATTTCGGCTTATGTGAAAACGTAATTGAACAACAATAATCAGTGAAGTTGAGATCATCCACCTGATTAGAATGAGCAGCTTGGGCTCTTTGTTATGTAAGAAGAGGCAGAAACATAGCAGTACATACCCCTTTTATACCAACATTTAAAGTTGGCTTAAATGTGCAAAAATGGCTAAAGTTAGGTGATAATCTAAACTATTTGAGCATTATCGTGATATCAAATTACATTTAAAGTATATCAATTATCTCTCTTTTCTTATATCTATAGTTTGCAACAGTTGCATATCAAGATCGAACTATTTCACATCTGTTCATCACATCAGAAGTGTCCAATTTCAGGTAAACTTAAAACAGTTAATTACAATCTATTTACAATCTATATCCTTGTAAAAGCATGTAGTAATTAGAATAATTATATGAATGGTTAATTGTGACCTTTAGTGGCATGTGATTTTGATCAGTGGTCACATCTCTTGATAAATATAACCTACAAGTGAAAGAAAGAATATCATATTATCTGATGCAGGTCCTGTCTACAAATACACGTTACAGTCACACCACATGTGTACTTTATCCATTTTAGTTACCCGGCACTATCATTTACCCTACATCTCAATGGTATTCTTGAGAGCGACTTTGCTACAATTTCCTCTTCACTGTCAAATGTTCTCAGCACGATCAGCTATACTCTGGCAGATGACAACAATACACTTTTTGCGCAAGTGGATGGCTCAAAGATCACTGTAGACGGTAAATCAAACAGTGACTCCCAACAGTGGATGTAGCATTATTATGTAACAATATTGCCTTTGTATAAGCTGACTGTCCATTATCAGATTGTCTCAAACTGCCATCTTTCAAATTATGATGAAACCTGTCTATAACGGTCACCTTCGGGACCTGAGAAAAATGACCTTCATAGACAGGTGGCCTTTCTGTCCAGGTTGATTTCTATAGAAAGTATCATTTTGGGGTTATGAAGAGCGGCCTTTATACACTAGAAATTGATTTTGGCCTTTATTCAATGAAGTCATACTGTTCACTATGTTGTTGTAAATTTATGGTCTCCCAAATAAACAAGCTAATTTTGCTTATGGGATGACCTTGATCATGTACTGTATTCACAATTTGCTTTGTACTTAATTAATTTTCTCTTATGTATGTTGTTTTACAGTTGATGTGATCAAAATAAATCTATCTATCTATCTATCTACACAGGTTGCTGCTCTATAGAGGTGGCCACTAATACAGGTTTCACTGTACACAAGTGCTGTTATAAAGTACATAAGGTGTGCTTAACCATAGAGTAAAAAGGAAACTGGATTCAGTCTATACATGGCAATGAAGAGCAATGAAGGCATGGAATTATGCTTTATTTGTTTGTTTATTTTCATCATATCAGTCAAAAATTGTAAGGTACTATTACACATCAATAATATGTGCGCAGATAATTAACTTAACAGATACGACAGGGTCATTCTGTAAGCATATATTGCTTTGCGAGTCTCATTTGACTTGTTTATATTTTGAATTCGAACTGTACATCGGGCAACCTTGCTGGTGCAGGGGAAATCCTCAGCAGAATTGTTGTTAGGTCACAACAATCGTGTTCCATTTGAATTTGATTTCGTTCCTGGTGAAATTGCAGTAAAACTTTATTGTACTATGGGTGTATAGTATGCGACACGGAAACAGCATTATCCCTGACATGCGCAATTACCGCTGGCCAGTATGATGCGAGGCTGCAATATAGACTGTGCGTAAATGAGACAGGTAACAAATACGATAGTGCGACACTCGGCTAGAGTTTAACTTCGCCGAAATATCATTTAGCTATATTTATGCTGTTGCCTCCATAGATATGGATGAGTGCTCCATCTCAAGGCATGACTGCTTCCCTAATGCAACATGTGTAAATCTCCCTGGATCATACAAGTGTCAATGTCATGCATCCTGGACAGGAAATGGGTTCACTTGCAGTCCGTTAGCAGATACATCAGCAATATCAGGTAATAGGTCAATGCGTACCGGTATTAATTAAAAGTGGTTAAAATCAGTCAAACTTGTCTTAAATGAAGCCAGAGACATAAATATAGTATGTGTCTATATTTGAACAAATTTCAAATAAGGAATTCACACATGGAAGGCAGGATTACCCTGCACTTACACCATACGGATACAAATAAAAATACAGCATGAGAATGTACAAAAATAAATCTACTTCCCATCGAGGAATTGATGCTTCAGTTTCTTCTTGAAAATCGCAAGTGACTGTGACTCTACCATGTGCTCAGGGACAACATTCCATTGCTGAATGGAACGGTTAAAAAAGAAGTGATTAATTTACACAAGCTGTCATGGAATGGTTGTATATTATGAAAACTGGAGCAATGGATTCCAATAGACTGGAACCTCATATAAATGTATCAATGCCTACTCTGTTGCTAATCTACTCATGAAAATCTGGTCTCTTTTACATGCACATACCGGTTTAGAAAGAGAAACATGTACTCTTTGTGTGGTATATTGTTCTATGCAGTATGAGGTTACTAGCAACCCTGTAAATTAATACTGAGCAAAATAATGCCATCAACATAGTAGAATTATTACGCTGGGTCCAACACAAGCTCAAAGATAGAAGATGAGCCATTATTTATCATTTTGCAACCGAACTATGACAGCAGAGGACAAAAGAGGTATGATATCATCCTGTCTAATTTGCAATTACAGTCAATTGGATAAAAGAAACTTGTAATTGTTTCAGATTATGTGAAAATTATATAAAGAGGTAACAATGTGAAACAACTGGAATCAGGAGGATGGCCGTATGTCATGTTTGTGAAAAAACGTTCCACAGTGATGGATGTATTTCCAGATCACTTTGACATTGCCCCTATGTGGCTTTCCCTGACTGTTTTTCATTCATGCTTTCCTAAATACCGGAATGTATAGTATAATGCCATCTCACCCAGGTGAAATAAGTTGTGAAACCTGCTCGGGTTTTATGTGATACTAAACGAAACAATCAAATAAACAAGCAAACAAACAAACAAAGAAGAAAACAAAATTTTGGGTGGGAAGCTGTTCAAAATATATTTAATTATCTGAATTATCCCATAAAAGATATCACATAAATGGTCTTGAATCTTGTTAACTTCATTCAATTGTATATTAGGCATATAGAATTAGTGCCATTGTAGTAGATGCTCGTTTGCCGAAAGCTAATTAAAATTTTAAGCATAACTTTTCACCTATGCGAAAGCACACGATCAGTAATTATGTAGAAAGTGATAAAAGATATCCTCATTTCAGTCGTACAATTAGTGAATCTGATGATGTGGATGCGTGAGAGCACCATTTCTCTACAAATCACAGCAGGTATCAATCTAAAACGTGTGAAAACCATGTGAAAACCTTGCGAAAACCATGTGAAATGGAACTCATCCTCTAAAATGTTACATAACACACATCATATGGAAAGCATGTGAAGTTGCAAAGTGAACCAAATGTGCCCCTTTTACACTGTATTTACACATTTTTAAAATGATTTTCACATGGATTTTATATGATTCTGGTTGATCGCAAATACAAGCAACTGTTGTCAAGAAATCAAAATAACCGAGAACAAACAGATTGAAGACCACGGCAGAGCTATGTATTTCTTCAGATTGACGTTTCATCTCTGAAATCAAATGACACCTTCATGACATTGCCTTGCAAGTAAAATATCTCTCAGATGATTAAGAAATTACAACAGCACTTGTTTGTATTTTATAATCAATTACTTGAAAAGTAAAATGAAAATCATTTTGACCATTAAAAGTTTTGCTTTTATTCTTACAGCTTCTCTAGCAAAGTCATCAACATCAACAACACATGCCACATCAATAAATTGGCACCTGCCACCTCCAAATTCAAATGCTCAGCAATATCCTCCATATTGCAGTACTATGATAATCAGCAATGAAGGTAATTACTTAATTACTATACAATGAGGAATGTAGCATTAGTCAATTAAAGACGAACCACCCACCACCATGCACCAGTCACACTGCTAGGTCAGTGGAATTCCTGCTGGGTCAAACATAATCGCTGATCTAAATCAAAG
Organism: Calvadosia cruxmelitensis; assembly: GCA_900245855.1. Lineage (NCBI taxonomy): Eukaryota > Metazoa > Cnidaria > Staurozoa > Stauromedusae > Kishinouyeidae > Calvadosia > Calvadosia cruxmelitensis. The sequence goes on from OFHS01000389.1 coordinate 38,711, forward strand.
CCAATACTGGTCGAGTGTGATCGATATATCATATCACCTGAATCAGGAAGTCGAGGGCAATCAAGCCCCTTTTCAAAATTGACGCATCGAACATGATCGAGATATCGTCTAAAAACAAAGCAGGTAAAGGGCATGACAATGGATTGGTATCAATATGTCACCACATCTACGATGCTTGGAGGTGATGGGGGAGAATGAGTGATCCTTCTTCTGAAACCACCTGTGATCATGGCAAGGTGATACTCAAGGGCACAACCTTGAAACCGTGTGTCATTTATTTGAATTTCAGGGACCAATGAGATTTCTTGCATGGAGACCGAGTGTAACCTCACTTAAACTATTTTTAGCTACATTAGACGAACAAAAAAGTCAAATTAACAGAAAGAGTTATAATTGTTTGATGATACTCAGGACAGAGAATATAAAGGCATAATTATTCCAAGAGACATGAGTATAATTATAATCAGTCGTTACTTCTCCGATACTTACACATCACATTCTATTACTATGTATTAATATTATAATCAGTCACTTCTACGCTTCCATGATAGGCAGGCGTAACGCTACCGTCAAAATGGTACACAATAAAATGTGGTTTCTTTTTACCATATTAATTAGAACAATGAGCATCTAACTTGCTTAGCATCATAGCTGCAATACTCTGATCAAATTAATTTGTTAATTAAGTTAATTGATTTTGTTAGCCACGTCCCGCATGTTTTAAACATTTTGCGACTATTTCATTAAAATGTCGAATTGCCAAGCGATATTTTGCACTAAATCACTCTTTCATCTCAATGTTGTCTCAGCTTGCTTGTAATCTCAAATACATACTCAAATAGAACAGTGGAAGCATGACTGCCAATTAAAAACTACCATGTTCAATACAAATATTCTCCAGGTAACTGCGATAGATGAAGAATGGTACTTTACTTGACAATGGTAATGTCACTTACTGCATCACTTCTCTCTAGCAGGTTCCTTGGCTGAGACGCAAGCCATGGTATATACCACATCAGCTGTACACATACCAGCAACACGTGAGTGAATGCAATGCTGTGTTGTGGAATCATTCATTCCAATTTATCAACCCTGTGTGGGACAACATCATGAAAGCAGCTTATGGATTATTTATTTGTTTTTATTTATCTAAGCTATCTGTTAGTAAACAAGCAGCCCCTGCAACAGAATTAAGATAATTATTTATTATTCCTTGTTTTTAAGCAAGCAAACCATTGATGACAATAAACAAGATAACTAGAAGCATGACCAGAGGAACATTAGAGTGAGAAAACTATACCAACATTTTGGATTGTTCAGTTCTGTTTGTGCTACCTCAGATAAATAGTGGATTTTGAACTATTTCATATTGCGTCAAATTAGTAATGCTATAATTTACAAATTACTTCATCTGTCGAGCACTCCCATTCTACAAAACTTTTCATATCATTCATGTAAGAAATTTGTTATTCCTAGCTATTAACAAAAGTTGTTTACTGCATTGATTGACGCTCATCATAAAGGCGCGTTTACACTAGCCTGAAAATTTTAACCGAAAATTGTCATCGCAACACTTTTGACCTCATTTCGGCCAAATACCTATTGTTTGAATTGTTATTATCATTTAAACGTGAAATTTAATCAAATTAGCTACAAAAATTACTTAACGCTTGCTCTCTGCTTGTAAATGATACCACAGATGCCTCTAAAACAATTGGCCTTGGTTAATTCCAACATCCCATTACTGCGACTGTCAGGTGTTGTCAAACCCACACAATTATGTACTCTTCCATGCCCAGTGCATTGCAAGATCAACGTGATTTGGGTCCAGTTCTGTTAAAGCAGATGCACAAATAAGAAAATGCCACTAGAGCTAAAACTGTCTTCAGATATTTACGATTATCAAATATACAGAACTCTGTGCTAGAAGGAAAGTCCTTCATGGAAAGCTACTTTCCCACTCTGCAATGTGAAGTCCAGAATAGGCCATGCCGCTGAAATTTCAGGGGGGGTGTAAAGACGAGGTTTTGTGTTCTGTGACCATTGAACTATTAAAAGCATTTTTATAGTGCAATTGCTGCGACAGGCACCATTTCCAAAACGTACAGTATTTTCTAGCTTTTGAGTCAGCCGTAGCCGTTGTGAAAGCGCCTTATAATATAGCATTTTGGATTCTCGAAATCTGATTGGCTAAGAGATGTGGTGATAGAACTCGATATCGCACAGAAATGTTGTCAACAAATTTGCAAAGTGGCATAGGAAGTGGCATAGGGAACCTTTTTTACCCCAACTTTAACTTTGGGCTTAGATTGACGGCTACCGCAATGGGTGGCGTAGAGCTGGCTTGATATCATTTTCAGAAACAACAACAACAACAACAGAGGACCTCAACAAGCTGCTTTTTCAGTAGAATAAAAATTCGAAACGCTCAACGAACTGCATGATACGAATTATATTCAATGGTACACATTTATAGCCAAGTCATGAATAGCAAATAAAAGAAGTACAAACAATTTCGGCTAGACAATCAAACAATTCGGGATGTTCTGACAAAGAGTAGTTTTACTTTTGACACAGACGAAGACGGCAAGGATTATGCAACGATAAGACATTCCGAAGAGACGAAGAATAACTAAGGAGGAATTCATGACAAAGAGTCATTTGCGTGCCAAGGCAGAATAATTATTCAGAAGCGACGGCAGCAACGATGGATACACATAACAGCTTTGAAGTTGTACTTGATAAAACCATGATAAAACTCAACGAAGCAGACCTTTCTCGTGTGTACACGAACCACTGAGTCAGGGCCACAGCCCACATCCAGGGCCGTTTTAACCAGTAGGCACTCAAAGCACGTGCTTTAGGCCCTCAGTCTAGATAGGCCCTTCTCAATGTCAGTTCAAAACTCACAGTAACAGTATGTTGAGATCTAGTTCAGTGTGCGATCAGCTGCAGAGTGCTACTGAGTTTGTTTCCCCTGATTTGCTGTCTATAAGCGGGGGCAACATCTGTGATATGCCAATGAGCGAGCATTTGAATAATAATAAGTTTTGGGCTTTTTACGGTAATTGTTAAAAATTAGGCCCCTCTTTGGGTAAAAGTGCTTTAGGCCCTCTCATTGCTTAAAACGGCACTGCCCACATCCATCACTTTGTGGTCCAACGCTGGCCTGAGTTCAAGGCAAATCATGTCCATCCGTATCAGCAAACCACCACGAGACAAGCTTTGCAAGATGAATATTGCAGCTGCTGTCGTTCATCCACTGTTTTTCAATTGCTCCATTTCCAATGTTAACGTCAGCATTTGCAGTAATTAATCCAAATGGAGAAAATACACTGTTGTCAGACTTCCGTAGACGTTCATAGAGACTTGATATGCGAGCGTTCAGTTTTGCGTTCTCTGATTTTCAAATCGCCTTTTTAATTGTGTCTTGTATTCATTATTCATAACATTCACAAGGCTTGAACTCGAGTTTTTGAATTGGCTCTCATTCCTCACTTCCCTCGAATGACGTCACGAAAACAGGAGAATATCAGTGTTCATCAAAATATGACTACGGTAATTTAAGTTGGATTAAATCTATAAATATCACGTTGTTGCCATGTTATAAATGATTTATGGCACAGCAGCCGTGGGATATGGCCGTTTATCACACTCGAGAAGCTGTGAGACACTCGAAAGGCTAAAACTCACTTGCCTGCGGCTCGTGATTTTCTGATGCCTTTCTCATGTCTCGCTACACTTCTCTTGTGTGATAAATGTCCATATCCCACGGCTGCTGTGCGATAAATGCTTATTATTTCATACAAGAATATGATTTCATAGTTGCTGTCAAGTAGTTTTTGTTTCAACAGGATTCACCACCTGTACACATACGGCAACAACCATGAATCAAGGTAAGCAAATTAGAACAGCAACTGTGAGATGATGATTTAAACAAACACATCAATCAGCCTTTTTACATAAAAACCGTGGCAATTAATGCTACATCTCTCTATTAGAAATCTTGTGCATATCTAAAATTAGTTGTTTCGGGAAAAATTATTTTGAAGAAAAAATAATCAGTTTTGAAATCAGTAACTTCAGCTTTAAATTTAAAAGGTACTCACGTGAAATAGTCCTGCTTTTGATCAACAGCAGTATTCCATTAGGCAAAATAAACAAAGTTTTACAACAGAGACTGGTATGAACTGTTATGTGTCTTTTGGGGGTAACGTCTCAGACCTTTCTAATCTTGACGCCTGTCAAGCATCATTGCTATAAATCCTGGCTGCAATGATAAGCAATAAACTAATCTTCCTTACTATACAACAGAATACATTTCTTGGTGCTATAAATGTCAAGGCTTCACGGCTACTACATAATCCTGCCGGCGTCTAATTAAAACAGCAGTTGTGTATAAGCCAAGGTGGCTGACAAATATCTTTGCACTGGAAATTTGGCAAGTATACTGCAATGTTGAAGTAGCCGGAATGTCATAGAGATAGAAGATACTTGAACTTTAAAGAGGATTGATTTTCATATAATCTTTAGAGTAAAAGCCAAGCCTTATAAAGATTTTGGCTGTAATGATTTTGCTATTGTAAATTCTCTTTCTGTGTGGCAGAGAATCTGCAGCAATGTAATTAAACGTGGAACGGGCTGTTCCCGTGAACAGTACTGTCTCTAACAACAACACAACTTATAAAGATGCTGTCAGTTGGGGATTTTTGAAATGCATTAAATTTGCTAAAATGACTTACTTACAGAAGAAACTGGTGGTTGGCTTTATACACAAGATTGGATTGTACAGGGTCTCAATTGAAGCCAAAATTTATCGAAATGGACATTCTTACGGTAACCGTAAACTTTCTTCAAAAAAATAAACTTACGGACGTCGATTGCGCACGTGTGAAACATCATTTTGGTGCGATTAATTTGAATCAAGGTTTGGTTACTTAGAACCATTTTCAACATCTTCGACTCCACCTCACTTCGCTGGCAATGGAAGTCTAAGTTTATGTTGGCAATCGCGTTCTATTGGTAATTTGTTGTGATATTTCTTGGATACAAATTTTGATCTTTCGAATAAATTAAGGAGAGGATTGTTGTTGTTGAGAAGAAAAATTTCATTCAAATCGACCGAAGGGACTCCAGCACGATCAATAGCATGCTAATTTTGCTAAAGCTTGTTCCTCTGATAGCCGCATACCATTTCCTTCTAATATTTCGATTCTTGTTTTTTCACAAATTCTTAAATTGACTACAATTCTGTAAACTCATATGCAAGGCGATTCGAAGGCATCTGTCATTGTCGATAAATTGTCGGTAATTGTAGACATGAAATAACATTACGTTGATCTACAATGGACATGCGTTGAAAATGTCGAACTTCAATGTTACCCAGCGACTCTATAAGCCAAGATTTCCGTACGGCAAAGACGAATGCCGCCTATTTTGTGAACAACAGTGGGCATCGAACTCAGACGCTAGGAAACATTGTTCGCTAATTTTGTTGCAAACAAGAAACGATCTGCAATCCTCCGCGCGTGGATGGTTCGCGCCTGCACAATCGATGTCCGTAAGTTTATCTTTTTGAAGAAAGTTTACGGTTACCGTAAGAATATCCACTTGGAAATTTATATCTAACAGGTTGCTATCACAGTGGACAAATGTCTACAGATTTGATCTGATATGATTAGATGTTATAAATCTGCCAAAAGATTGTTGGTAATGGTGGTTACATCATTTGCACTGTGAAAAGCTGCTACATATGCACTAACTGGCTACCCAATTACTACCACTATAATGCACTATAGTTGCAGCAAGCAGCGTAGAAGAAAGACTCCACCTAATGCAAAACCATTACAGCAACATTCTGAACGCCCCGCAGCCTAACCACCAGCTGATGCCCCCAAAGCATCTTCCTAACGCTTGCAAAATCGAAACCCAACCGATTTCGTCTGAAGAAGTCTTGGCTGCGTGCAGGACGATTAAGCTAGGCAAAGCAGCAGGTGTAGACGACCTACCATCAGATGTACTTCGACTCGAGCCTCTCTCAAAACTACTGTTACCAACGATGAACTCGTCTTTGATTCGTTCAGGAAATCCACCACCTGAATGGAGAGAATCCATCATCATCTCAATCCCAAAGTGGTCAGGCAGCACGTCGGTAACAAACCAGCGAGGCATATCTCTTATGGTCGGGAGAGCGAAGCTATTTAATAAAATTCTACTCTTAAGGCTACGCCTTCGCATCGAAAGTCTACTTCTCCCTTGTCATGCTGGATATAGAGAAGGAAGAGGAACAACGGGGCATATTACAACACTCCGCATCTGCGTGGACCAGTGCAGAATAAGAAAAAGAGATCTCTGGGCGGTC